>JANSTP010110784.1:0-13053 GCA_025330745.1 Cladonema radiatum | reverse complement strand
TAGCATAACTACATTTAAGTTTCTAAGTAGTTTCCAGCTTCACAACATATGTAAACATTTTGAATATATATATATATATATATATATGCCTTTAGCTGTATGTCACAAAGCAGATAATAGGAACTGGAAGTAATTATAGCAATGTTAATTTTTCATCGTTAATCAGTGCTTCCCTCAATTTTTTTTGAAAATCGCAACGTTCTTCTACTACTCGGGATAAGCTTTTTTAATAAAATCGTTCCAGTGGAGAACTATCTTATATTTTGTAGAGTTTGAGCCAAATTCCTGAGTTCTAATAAATGGAACAAAAAGTTGGTCACAATGATGGGCTCTAGTCTTGTACTGGTGTATCGAGTTGATTCTAGTAAAATCATTATGGAACACTGCTGGATTCACCTGTTTTAGACAATCAAATGCAAACATGACATTTTCATGATAAATTTGTTTTTCTAAATTTATTATGTTGTAAGACTTGTAAAGAGGATAGACAGGGTGATTATGTGTTTTAAATGAGATAACTCTTAAACATTTATTTTGTATACTTAAAAGCTTATTACGTAGCACGCTTCTTCTTTGTCCCCAAATTTGACACCCATATAAAATATTAGAATGAAATATGCAGGAATATACCTTTTTCATAAGGTCGTTATTAATGAAATATCTAAGTTTCGCAAGAAGCCCAACTGCCCTTGAGAGTTTTCTCTTCAAAGCAGAAAGATGTTCTTTCCAGGATAAATGTTCATCCAACATCAGTCCCAGATACCTCACTGAGGTTTTGAGGTTCAGTTTTTGTCCGGAGAGCCTGAAATTCAGTTATTTTATTTTTTGAATATTTTTTTCTGTTTGAATTTTTGATTGAAATGAGCAATTTCAGTTTTCTTAGTATTTCGGCTTAGTCTATTGGCCTGTAGTCATTCTGTTAGTCTTCTAAGATTATAATTTACAACAGAATTGATCTGCTTGAGGGAGTTACTACACACTGTGATATTAGTATCATCAGCGTAAAGAATTGAGAAACACTCATTAAGGGCCTTATAGAGGTCATTAACAAAAATTAAAGAAAGAAGAGGACCTAAAACTGACCCTTGGGGTACACCAAATCGAATTTCTTTGTGAACAGACTTTGCTTTTCCAATTCATACTGCCTGGGTTCTATGGCACAAAAATGACTTCATCCAGTCTAGGCTAATACCACGAAAACCATAATACCCCAGTTTACCCAATAGAATATCATGGTTTACAGTGTCAAATGCTTTCTGTAGATCGATGAATATACTGTATGCATAAACTTTTTTATCAACAGTGTTTTGAGTAGACTCTATTAGTGTTATGAAACCATGATTTGTAGAGTGCCCATCTCAGCAGGTCACACTTATACAGGTTATTTCTGACTATTTTCTCTTTGATTTTGCTAATATTGGACAATAAAGAAATAGGTCTGTACTTAGAAACTTCTGTTTTGTTACCTTTTTTATGAATCGGCACAACATTTGCTTCCTTAAGTTTTGTTGGGAACTTACCTGTTGAAAATGAAATGTTAAAAATAAGGCTTAAGGGCACACTTAATTTGGCACACCAGCTCAATAAGGTTGTTTGGCAAGCTGTTTGGCCCAGCAGATTCGCGACATTTCAGGGTTCCAATATAATCTCTAACGTCATCTGGGGTTACAGGGTTTAGAAAGAAGGAGTTTTCAGGCTGCAGGTCTTGTAAGTAATGCATGTAGTTTTTGTTAGTTGGAATAATTATTGAATCAATTTTACCAGCATTCGATGTGAAGTAATCATTAAATACCTCTGCCATTTCACCATTATCCGTTTTAGATAGACCACTATGCGTTATAGTGCTGATAGGTGGTTTTGATTTCAAGTTAAAATTGATGATTTCTTTGATTCCTTTCAAAATATTGAGGGCATTACTTTTGTTGTCCTTAAAATAATTCTTACAGTATAAATCTTTCGCTTTTCTGAACAAAATAGTGAGAGTATTTTTATATTTTTTATAATGTTAAAATTTAGTTTTTTTATTACCACTAGCTGCACGCAGCGTCGCACGACGCTGAAGCGTCAGTTTGGCCTGCTAACGCAGTCCCAGATCGTTGCCCGATCCTATACCGATAAATAAAAGCTGTAAAATCTCAAACACGTGTTTTAGAATAGCTTTACTAAGTATGGTCGGCAAAAGTAAAGTGCTGGTTTTGCTATCAAGTTTCTTAATAAAATAGTTATTGCCATTATAGCATAGATTGTTGCAATATTAACAGGTGAAAATAATATTCCCCTCTCTAAAAGCATAGCACGACGCTGAAGCGTCGAATTGGCATGATAACACAGTCCAAGATCGCTTCGCGATTCTTTACCTATACCTATAGGTAAAGTTATGAAAAATACGTAATTGAGCTTTTATGACATAATAGACCGTCGCCATGGCAACCAACCGTCACAATTGGCCTTAAGATATTCAGAAGCACTTGGTTTTAATATGTGCCAAGTTGGGTTACTAAAGGCAAAATAAAGATGAAGTTATAAAAAGTTTGCAAACTCACCTTTCAATGACGTTATAGGTTGATCCCACGGCAACCAACTAAAAAATCTGGCCTAAAAATTTTCAGAAGTATTTGGAGTATATGTGTACCAAGTTTCGTCAGTAAAAAGAAAGTATAGTTGAAGTTATTGGAAATTTGCTCCATCGCATTTATTTGCTGCTTTCTATATGCAAAGATTTTACGGGGAAAGTAAGGAACATTAGAATGATTTCACTCCAAAAAATTTTGACATAAGGAGCGCTTTTTCCAAATAGGGAGCACTTTCTTCCATAAAAGGAGCGTACACTATGCTTTTAATATATATATTGTTCAGACGCAGAATTGCTTGTTTGTATAATTTGTTTTTTTGTTAATTGCGATTAACAGTCCAATAGTTATCCAGGGTTTTCTCTTAATATTTTTTGGTCTGAGTTTTTTCCTCGTCAATGGAGCAGACCTATTATAACTTAAGTTTATCTTCTATAAAGAAATCTTTCAAGTGAAAAGTTCACATCATTTTGAACAACTTCCAATAATATTTCCCAATCTGCATCAGCAATGTCTTGTTTAAAGTCATCTTCCTTAAAATTTGAATAGTCTCTATAAACATTCTCCTCATACCGTTGTTTCCTATTATTATCCTTTTGATGGATAAAACATTGGGGTAGATGGTCTGATAGCCCTAAACATAAGTTGCTACAAGTGAAATCATTTTCATTCGTTATGTTACTGAACACGTTGTCAATAATGATACTGGAATGGGGAGTTATTCTTGGTGGTGCCAATATGTGTTGAGCTAGTGAGTTGCTGTAAAGTATATCAACAAAATGGGACACCGAGCTGTCAGAATTGTAATTTCATAGGTTGATGTTAAAATCTCCTGTAATTTTTATATTTTTGTTGTTTTCATATGAAACGGAAGATAAGGTGTTAGTTAAATAATCATCAGCAAAAGTTAGAGAATTTAACCCTGGATGTTTATAGATACACCATACATTATATTTCTCCCTATTAAGATCCATAATTTCTATAAAGTATGATTCTAATTCCTTTGTTTCATATATGTGCAAATCAGGTCTGTTTTTATATTGGAGTCTTTTATTAATGTACATAAGAACACCCCCATTGTGAGATTCAGTACCAGTATATGTGATAGTATATCCAGGAAGAGTAACATTATTGAGAACATTTTGTCCTCCTTCCCTGAAGCCACATTCCATAATACATCAAAAAAAAAAAAAAAGAAAAAAGAAAAAGCATCAATAAAAGTGATCCTCCAAAGAAAAACTCAACGTTCATTCTTATAATTTTCAGAAAAACAAAAAAACTGAAAAAAAATTTCCAAGAAAAAATTTGAAGTTTGGGTAATTTCCCACTTCACGAAAGGTTCATTTAATATTTGTATAGTAGTGTTGAATGAGCTAGGAATATTTTGAGCTGGGAAATCTCTTTCCTAATTCTTTAAAGACTATTGAGAATCTAATATCCCCATAACAAAATTTTTCTCTCATTATTATTGAGAAAGTATATGTATTTAAAGTTTATCTCCGAAATAGCAAATGAGACGTAAACACATATAATAAAAAACAGAAAAATGAGCCTGAACATACCGAGTCATAAATTAGAATTCTTTCACGCATGTATACTGTGTCTCATCTGCTCTTTTTATCATCAATCTTGCCAGAAACTGAAGAAACCCCTTGATAGTTGAGTCCTGTTCTTTGGGTTCCTTTCGATGAATCATGGTGCTGTGTCTTCTTAATTGAAGTTTTTTCAAATACATTTGCTCGACTCGAATAGCATTACGGGGGTTGACATCAGGTCGGCTGTTAAACAAGAACATTACATTCTGTGCAAATTCTCAATACAAACATTTAACAAATATTTTCGGGCAGTTTTCAGCAGAACCTCTAAACTCTGTATTTCTATGTGCTCGTTCAATATTTTTGTATATTTCGCACTTTGACATGCCTTGTCAGAATATTTTTGACATCCTTCCATGTTTCCTCTCTGGTTGCATTATAGGGTATATTACTGAATGTTAATGTATTCCGGAGGTTATTATTTACTTGGTGTTTTCCCAGAGCCAGAATTTGTTTTTTGAGTTCATCAATCACGGTGTTGTGCTGCCTAAAACTATCATCAAGTTTCTTCATTTCTACTTTATTAATCTTATTATCTTCGTTAAGGCATTCAAAATCTTCCACCATACTGTTTATTTTGCTATCAAGATTAACATTATCATTAATAAGTTGAATTGCCTTCCTAAAATTCGATTCTTTATTCTCTATTTTTAAATTTATTTCACTCCTGAAACTTTTTATGAAGTCGAATACTTCTTTTATAGATGGTTCATTTACATGATTTTCAAAGACATGATTGTTTACCTTGATACTAATTTCCTCATCTTTTTCATGTGGTTCATTTCTTACATTTGTAGTTTTAGTGAATACTTCTTGTTCCATACTCATATTTCCGATTAAAATAAATGAATAGAAATGTCTATGTTGCTGTTAAGAACTAATATACCAAAGATTGAAGTGAATTCGTCATGTGATGGTGAAGATTACATGTGATATGAAAATACCAGTTAGTGAAATCAAGCCGCCATCTTGAAAGTCGCACAAGAATTAAAAACTTATGAACATCATCATCCTCCGGGAACACATCTTTACAACTGGGTGAGGCTACCGATTTTGAAGCTGAACTTTTTAAAACCAGTCCAAAATTAGCATCGATGCAAAAAGAAATTTCACCATCTCTCTGATAAAAGTAGTGTATGTATAGCTATAATAAGATACCACGTATTGAAATTAATAAAATCAAATAACTGCATATTTACTCAGATAGTTAAAAAACTGAATGCTTAATTATGCAACTGATTTTATTTTTTTGTCACCTAAGGATGTAATTAGGAATCAAAAAATGTATAAATAAAAAGCAGCTACATGAAAAAAAATCTAAATGAGCAAATTGTTTCAAAACTTACCTTAGGGCAAGCGGAGCAATCCGTTAAACCGTCGTAATTCGGTACAACAGCCTTCAAAGAAAATAAATCTCTCCTAAGTTTGCAAAATTGGTCAATACTGTCAGTCTGCATGAATCTGTATAAGCACTGCTTCTAAAAATAACAAATGAATAATAAGATAACATAATGAGAAGTGTGGCTGCTCTAAATGATCAAAAGATCAAGATAGTCTGTTCATTTAGTTTCTTAGCTAAGGGATGGCTACCTATATTTAAAGTATTATATACTCTTAAAATGGAAATCAAACGCTAAAGAAAGTAAGTATAAGTGAATAATAAAAAAACATAATACACTCCAATCAATGTTACATGCTATTTGATTTTTTTCTATATAAAAACTAAACGCTATTTACTCACTTTATATTTTTTAAAAAACTGGTGTCTTTAACAGAACATAATTCAAAATAAACTAAGTTAATTGATCCTCAGTGTGATTTGGTTCCATTAATGCAAATAAAACTAAAAGATAAAACAAATAAACTTGTCATTTCATTATTTAGAGACCTATTCTTCCATACCATAGCATCACACAAAAGCAAGAACAAAATTTTTCCTTCCAATTGAAGAGAAACAAACATTTTCAAAACTTCTGCTGGCCAAGGTTGTAAAGAATCAAGGTATGCAGTTTTGAATTGCACTCACAGAAGCTAACGTCACTCAATACAACCTTTACTGCAAATATTAAAAAAAATTATTCAGTCCATAAAACAAGATAGCAATAGTAAAATGCAGGTTAAATACAGTGAATATGCAAGGATGTATAAGGTTAGAAAGATAGAGCGCAAGAAAATGAAAGCAGAAATTCTATTGTTCTTTCCATTGTTTACAAATTCAATCGCGACTGAGGTTTGTCCATTTAAGCTCATGCGCTCTTTCTGAAGCGAGAAGATTGAAAATCGTAAATTTATAGCTGATGTCGTTTCGTTTTGATATCAGAAAAGTTTTTCATGAAGAGCTTTATGAAATAATCATAAAGTTGCCTTGATTTTTCAAGAATGATTTAACAAAATTTGAAACCTGATGAGCTTCACTTTGAATCTAACTTTGTTGATGGTCAGTAGTGGGCTTCATTTTACTCGTTTTAGCTCTATATTTAAGAGCCTTAGAAACTTAGTTCCTGAGTACTTGTAGACATACCCTTACATTTTTTTAGATACGACATGAATTATAGTTACTAAAAATATTGCACTGAATTGACGGAAAGTGGGGGATTTTGACGGAATTTTCATTGAATTTGGTGAAAAAACATACAATGAGGCATTGAGCTAGGTACTGCTTAATGCATTATACATGTATTCTAGTTTCCCTTACACCTCATGTTATTGCCTGAGATTGTATATTAGTAGAGTTAGATGTTTGTAGTTCATAAGTTTTCAAATATTTGACTGTTTAGTTATCTTGGCAGTCAAGTTTTGCACTTTATTTAGTAATAGGAGGAAGCTTTTTTTCCTCTGCGCAGCGGAGGTGGACATCTGGAACAAAAAGGTACACCTATTAGTCATGTAAATTAGTATTATCTGTAGAATAATAGACTGACAAGTATTAACTGCAAGTTAAAGTCATCTTTTTCTTAAAATTTCTATCACTTAGGGAGAAAACAGGGTGGGGGGTGTAAGTTCATAAAGCTTTTTTTCATACTACAGAACTAAGCTTGATCTGTGGCTATCAAATCTCTGGCTAGCAGTCACGTTTAAAAGTTGAAGAACATGGGCTCAACTTAGCATAAGTGTTTGTCAGATTATGTATCTGACATGCCTCGTAGCCCTAAACTAGAGAAAGAACATGTGATACTGTTATATTGGAGCTGCATTTTATCTATGTTCCAGTTTTGTTTGATATTACACATTATAGTTATGTTTCAAATTATTGTAGACAAGTGTGTGCAAGACATTTACTCCTTTTTTCATAATGTAAGCTGGAGAAGAAATTGCTGCATGTATATATAGCCCTATAGGTTCTGGCTTAGGTTACAAGGCAGAGCAGTTATTCTGTTAGAAATTTAGTAAAATCCAGCTTACAAAATGATTTGAGCCATACTTATTCAAAATAAAAAAACTATCAAAATTTTAGTTGTTAAAAAGTCTTCTTATTTACTTCTGTCTAGTAGGTCTTGGTTTGCTTTGTCATCATTTTACACAATTATTATTTTACGACAGCCCTTAAATTAATAATGAGGATCGAATTTTATTGATAACACGTTCTGAAAAATTCCCTTGACACAGAACATTCACTCAAAGAATATTTTTATTACACAAATTCACTTCTCAATGGCCCAAACCTTTGAAACTAAAGTCAGCTTGGTGGTACTTTTATCAGGCTTCTTTGATTTTCTCATATTGTTGAGATTATTATAAATTCAATTCAATTATTTAAAATACCCCTGTTTCAGTGGCCCACTAGGGGCTGAGATGTCTTCAAGATACTTTGATTATACTGCAAGAATTTCTTTTTTTTTCACCGGTCCTCCACATAGTTGACTAGTTCCACCAGGTAAATTTCCCCAAAAATTACAGAGACAGGTTAATTTCTTGTTCAGCTTATTGGGTTGCCTAACTTTTGCCAATTTGAGCTCGATCAAGCCTCAAGATTTGAAATTTGGCAATTATGCAAGCCATAAGACAGGGCCTTACCTGGCTACCTGAGGCAGGAATAACGAAAAACGTTATAATAATACCAAAAAGAAAGTGGTATCAACCTCAATATATAATTGACTGATTGAGCAAAATTTATAATTTTTTCTAAAAAAGTCAAAAGCAAAGAGATTATAAGAGATTTTTGCTAACCGCTACATGTGAGGCAACAGAATATGGACAACAACAAATGAATACCTTGAAAGGGAGAGTAAATGATCATCATGCAATTTTCTGTCATCTACAACTCTTTGGTCAAACCTAAACAGTTTGAAGAGAGTGAGAGTTTCATAAATGTTATATAACTACCTTGCTCTTCTCCATAAAACTTTGTTTGTGCAGCAAGTTTACATTGTATTTATGCTTATAAAAAATCAATCATAACTTGCAAACTCACATATGAAAACCAACTTTTTAAGCAACAAGACATGGACAATGAAATACTTTCAAATGTCCAGCAAAGCATTCATGTCAGCAACTTTGTGTTAAAAACCTGATGTTGTTTGAACAAGGATGTAGCTATCAACCTAGCTACATGGATAAACCCATTCACTTTTGAATTTAAGGTATATATATACGGAACAAAAAAATTAGTTGCAATAAGCTAAAACAACCTTCGAGTGACTATATATTCTAAAAAATAATAAACAGCCTATGACAATACCAAAGTATTGGCTAATAACCTTGTCCACTGGCACTGCTTTTGCAAATGAAGCAGTATGAACTTCTGCTTCCTGTACTTCTTGTTCCTCAAGACAAAAAACGATATATTCTGAAAACTAATCATGAATGACTCAAGACAAGAGCATCTTCTTCATCAGGCAATCTATCCAACTAGTGCAACAAGAATTTCTGCATCAAAATCTCACTGTCTTGATATCAAATAGCAATATCAAACTCAGAAATTTGTTTACACTGAGATTTTTACCGTGCGAAAAAGCAGGACCTTCAGGAAAAATCAAAATTTGATTGGCTAACAGTTAGATCTGATAACAATCATAGCGCTTGTGATTGGTTAGTTAGAAAACAATAGATGGACAAACCTCAGTCTAAGAAAAATGTCCCGCGCTCTATCCTTCTAACTTTATACATCCTTGGAATATGCAATTGAATAGTTATAAGACTTCTGAGTCTGAATACTACACACACACCATCATGTTTTACAAGCACAATATTCCTGGAATAAGCTGTTTCACAAGTGTCAACATGTGGCTCTACAATCCTTTTTGTTAGTTGAGGTTTTTGTAACTTGAAGCACTGTTGTTTTTGAGAAATATGAACAAACAATCAGTTTCTCATTGTTAAATAAACATAAATATAACAACAGATTTTTAATTTCAATTAAAATATAATAAGTAACTTCCTTCGTAAAGAATTGCAGTACTGCACCATTTTACATTGTAATAATTTTACATACGGCAGTGAGAACTGTTTTCGCAACATAAAAATAGGTTTCCTAAGAAGACAAAGAATTAATTAGTATTAAATCATATTCTTTTTGAATAAGTCTGATGAATTTTTTCAAGATAAAATGTTCACGTTTCTCCATTGTTGAAGGAAAACATTTTCCATTCCCAAACTTTAGGTTAGAGGGTTTAACATTACTTTTCTCTTCCACAAGAATCAAACTCACACTGTATCGTAAAGAAAATGAAAAAAATAGTATTAACATATACCTTTGTATCAAGTTCCACCAAGTTATGGAGTTCACTTGACTGGCGGTGATCAATAGCACAAGCTGAGCAAAAAATAGCAAATTCAGAACATGTTCTGCACCAGACTTTTATATGGAAATCAATTCAAACTATTGACTATAGCTGCTCATATAGTTCTCATCATTCCAAATATTAATTTCAATTTCTTTTAATTTTTCATATGCCTTTTCTTCTTTATATTGGCATTTTTTACAAAATGCACTGAAACAGAAGGTTCACTGTTGTCTTGATGATAACTGACTGCTTCATCGTCAGAACCATTGATTGAATTTGAAGACGTCAATTTTTTTTGTAAACATAGCATATTCCACAGAAACCTTACCATTTTGAAAATAAGTAACAGGGACACTTGATAGTCGCTTTCAGTCTTTGGACTTGAGAAATAACATTTTTTTACTGGCATATGTATCACTTAATGGCAAATAATCGATTGGTAAATCAAATTTTATCAATTTAAGCTTCATTTTAATGTCATAATCTGACTGAACAGAGGTTTATAATGTGCATGTTTTTGTTCAAAACTCTCATACACTGTCTCAAATCACTCCAAGTTCAGCAAAAGGCATTATACAAATTTTATACAAATTAAGAAAAAACCTGTGGGCTGATAGCCCACTATAAAAGTAAAAGAATACCAAAGAATTTTTCCATCCAAATGCCTCCAAAATGATTGATGAAGTCTGGAATTAAATCTCCATATACAGACAAACAAAAAATTTAAAATATAACAATGACATATATTCTTGTTATTTTTTTACAGCTAAACCAACCATGTACAGTATATGTCAAAAGGTATTATTTTGTTTTGTTCCTTCAAAAAGCTGATTAATAAAACTACAATTATACCATCCCTGGCCTGACTCTAATTTTATGCACAAAATACTACAGTGAAATTTGTATGTGACGACCACTCTAGAGATCTTAAAAAAGTGGTCTACTTAGACAGGTGGTCTTCTTATAGAGGTTGAAAAATTCCTTAACTCAAGGACTGAAATGAAATATGGAACATCCTCAAAGTCTTATGTAGCTTGTCAATGTCACTGCAATGTCACTATGTCACTGTGTCACTAGCATAAATGAGATAAAAAATCTCCTTATCATTATTACACAACGATATCTTCCCTCAAAAAAATACCAAACTACTTTATTGCTTTATTTCCACAATTTCAAAGGAACTAATTATAATTAACTAAGCCTTATGTAGCCAATAGTTGACAGGGTTGAAATAATTTTAAGAAAAAGGAGAGTTTTATATAACAAAACTCTAGAAATTTTTCTAGAGAGAGAAGGGGTAAATTTTATTTTTTAAGCCTTTAGAGGTAATAAATAGTTCCCAAAAAGAAAGTAAAATTAACCTTCACTAGCACTGACAAAAGACAACATATACAAATACTGATGTATAAATTTGCAATAAGAGCTAAAAAATCTCAACCTTTGTTTTCTCAAATCGGCTGCTTGCCTCTCACTGACTGTCTTGTTGACAAAATGTTAAAAAAGAATAAAGAATCCAGTGACATCACTGCATTGATTACATTAAGAATGTATTCAATGTTTTTAATAATAGCAACAGGGGGCGAAGCGCAGTTGGTAGTGCATCGGACGGCGATTGCCAAGGTTCGTTGAATCTTAGGGTTCTGAGTTTAAACCCACGCCTCGGTTGTCTAGGGAGCAGAATCCCTTTCTGTCAGGAAATGATTGTGAGCACATTGGGAGAATAATTATGCCACGACCTAACTCAATAAAAATGATGTTTATACCGGACCGGTTTGGAAATCAACCTTCGGTGCTGAAGGTGTTTCATCCCTGTCGCCTTACAGTGGATAAACAAAACTTACTTATACTTACTTACTTACTTGCGTACTTACTTACTTACAAGGTTGGTGTTTTCTGCTATAATCCTGGTAGGAACGCAAAGACAGACATCGTCAATAATTACTTGCATATTAAATTATTTTTAATGTGAATACAATAAAAAAAATATGCAGTGTCAAGATACTGTTAATAAGACAAATGTATATAAAAAATTTCCTTGATATTGAATTACACCATCCAATGCTTACATAATTGAAATGATTGAAGACAATATTTTTTATAAAGCGTTGTATTATATACCTAATTAAAAAAAATTAGAAGACTATCAGATAATGGGCACAATGTTGATTTTGTGCTCTCATAACCTTTTCATTAAATGAAGAAATAAGAAAGATTTTTCACCTTAAAATAAAACATACATTTCATTTATAGAATTTTCTCTGTTTCGGCAAAATTTAAAGAATTTCCAACAACAATAAAAATTTCCTCCAAATGAGCAGATCATTGAAGGCATGTAAGTTTTGCAGTGAAATAATTCTGAGTTTTGTAATTTCTTAAAGGAAAGGACTGAAGTAAAATTCAAACTACCATATTATTTTGCAACATGTTGTGATGAACTGCTTATACTCGCTTTTACGTGAGGTGATAAATGGAAGGATATCGTCAAGAACAAGTAAAGTGTAATCACTCTTTTTAATCAAATCCACATTGTACAATAAATCATGCAAATAATTGTTGCTTTCAATTAAATGTCCTTATTGGGCCAAGCTTCTTCTATGC
This sequence comes from Cladonema radiatum, assembly GCA_025330745.1. Lineage (NCBI taxonomy): Eukaryota > Metazoa > Cnidaria > Hydrozoa > Anthoathecata > Cladonematidae > Cladonema > Cladonema radiatum. Next base: position 567 of record JANSTP010110784.1, on the reverse strand, counting down.
TTGCTTTCCCTTCCTCAGTAATTAGGCTACTACCAGTGCACCAATATAAGTTGTTGTGGCCTTGCATCATGCCATTCTGCATTTAATATAGCAACGAAGTAGTTTGTCATACCGAATAAAGGAGTTTGCTAAATTGCATGGGTTACCTACTAACGTGGGTTCGTGGGTACGTGCTTACGTGGGTTCGTGCGTTGTGTTGGTACGTGGGTTTGTGGGTCACGTGGGTACTGGGTCTTTAAAAAAATTATGTGGGTATGTGGGTTGCGTGCCTACGTGGGTCCTTTGAAAATTATGTGGGTTACATGGGTCCGATTTTTTTGTTGTTTTTCAACGTCTTAGCAGAAGGAAAAAAGTCTCAACAATTTTTAAAGTCTCCCAGTCCTTACTGTCGGTTACCTGTATGTATTATAATTGGTCTTTATGATAAGCAGGCAAAAAAAAAAAAGTAAGAAAAGTAAAAAGAAGTATGAAATTTTCATATAAATTACAATTTTTTTTATTTCCGACATGTTTCGGAGTACACTTCTCCATCATCAGGGATTAAATAAAATATTACAGAGATAAACT
>JANSTP010110673.1:0-13055 GCA_025330745.1 Cladonema radiatum | reverse complement strand
GAGAAAGCATTTGTGGCGGTCATTGCTCTAAACTTGGCGGACATTGACCGATGTCCGGCACTTATTTTAAGCCCTGTACTGAGTATACTCATACTTTAACAAAAGCTAGAATTTTAAAAGAGGGGGTCCTCACTAATCCAAAACTCATTTGTCCAACATTACATTTTTACAGCATTATGTCTGTGAGGTATTTTCTGTGAGCAATATTTCTGATATAAAAAATCTAGGAGAGGAATTTAAATTGTACTGCAATATTACTATATATATAATTTAAATAACTTTAACCTCTTTTACTTAAAATGATTTTAAGAATGATGATTTGTTGTAAAATCATATGGCATTGTTAGAAGATATGTAAAAGTCAGTTTCAACTCCTTGTCCTAGACTAACCACACATTCAGCAGGGCGGAGTCACCCAACAATGGGTATGCAAAGCAGTCATAATAATTTTTATTATTGGCTTCAATTTGTTGATCACTGCAATTTATCAGTGACAACATTTTCATAAATATCTTCATGACTAAATGTCAACAGTATTTTAACAAAAAAATCAAATATTAATATCTTCATGTTTGACAAACATCAAGTTTTAAAATTTCTGTTGCTTCAACATTTGTGAATCCGACCATTGAAAGAACAGAGTTTGCTTCTAAATCTTAAAAATTCACCATCAAAATATTTTTTGTGTCCTATTGATCACTTTTGTTGAACATATAATTACTGTATCTCACCTTATGAGATGTATATGAAGGCTTCACCAGTGTAACTTCTTTAGTGTTGTTTATTCTACTGGTAACTAAAGAGACAATACAAACAATCATAAATATTAACAAATATTAATATTAATAACTATGACCAGTCTGTCATATAAAACATTTACAGTCATTGGACTAATTTGTCACTGATGACTTCAAGTTTGCTATCCATCGAATCAAGGATGGCTTCAATTTTTTCCTTAATAGTTTTCTCCAGGAAAAACTTTATATGCTACATTTCTGGAAACTGACCACTTCTGTCATCTTCAAAAAGCTAGTTGAATTGCTTTGTAAGTGCTGAAGGGCAAGGGCAAGGAATTGGCAGATGTATGAAATTTGTTTTGACTTTTCAAAACAACATCATGACAATGCCAAATAAATTAAGGGAGAAAATATACAGTCAAACTATTCAGTTGCTATAACAGTTGTGAAAAAACATTATCAAAAAATATATACACTGCTGAACAAAGGCTGAAAAAAGGCTGCACAACTCAATGTAAAATTAAATGAAAGAAGTAACAAAAAAGCTAACAATGCAACTCTGCGTTACCAAAAAGAAAGCACTCTTAAAAAAGCAACAAAAATATACAAGAAAACATTCAATTTGAACAACTCACATTCAAAAAGGTATGCACAATGCACACTTACTAAATAACTACAACATACATTCAAAACTACACTGTGAATCAAGTTTACTCGCAACCAAACCCTAAAAACAAGCAGTCAAAAATCTGCTATGAAATGGGCATCAGAAATGACCCCAAGTGATCCGTTAACTTCGTTTAACTGTATTTGCAATGTAAAAATAAAAGAAACCTGTTTTTAGAGAATACTACTTACGTATTTGCATTAGTTGAACGTGAAGATTTGAGTCAAGGCAAGGGCCAAAAAAAAAGACATAAAGGCAATCGTCATTTAATCTTGTCATCGGGACCAGTTCTTCGGCTGAGAAATCTTACTGAAATTGGAAAAAAAAATAAACCAAAAAGGTTTTTACGATAATAATAAAAGATTAGATTAAAAACTGCCACATAGATGAGGTTTCTGATAAGTTCAGTTCAGTTCAGTGTAGAACAAGTACACTATCAGACAAGTCAGCTACCCAAAAATTGTCAAACAAGGACAAATGAGTGTGGTGTTGTGCAAGTGTACTGTACCTCCTACAGCTTTATAATATTCAAACTAGTAGCTCTGTTACCTGACCTGTTGACAACGGATCTTATCAGTTTTTTGTCAACTTTGGAGGAAGTACTTTCTGTAATTCTATGCAAAAAACTTATTTCCAATTTTGCAGGGAGTGCACAAAAACTTTTTAAGTGAACTAGGGAGGGCTGCCCCCAGCGTCACCCCTTGGCTCCTGGCCTGTAAGATGCTAGTTTCCAGGAAATAATGATGCAAATTTGATTTCTATTCCAGAAAATGACAATTTCTACATCATCTCTCCGTAACAAAGTTGTCACAGTAGTGGCCCACCATCCACTATGAAAAATTGCAATTTTTCAGATTCTGCACTATTTACCATCAGAATACTGTAACCTATAAAGATTTTTTAAGTCAAAAAATAGAAGAGATTTGCATTTATACTTCAAATTTTATTAACGAATGAAGTTTGGTGTTTTGAGGTAGAATCTTTGAAGATTTTTTTACTTACATGTAACATTCAAACAATGGCCACAGTTTTTTATACAGAATTAAATTGGGTTTTCAGCAAAGAGTTGCTGTCACATACAAAAATGCTTAAATTTTTGATGTACACTGCTGTTGGAAGCTTCTGAGGGCTGTCTGGTGAGCTAACATTCATAAGATAACATTCAAGTCACTCACTGCCAATTCGATCAGTAAAAATTGAATAGCAATAGAGCGCATGTTATAGTTTTGAGCTACATCTATGACCTTGGCATGAAGCAAGGATATTGGCTTTATTATGCATTTTTGGACAAATTATGCCAATTTTAAAATAAAACCTGTTCTATAATTCTATTTGTCCCAGAAACAAAAACTTATAGAAACCTTTGAAAATTTCTGATGTCTGACCAATTTTCAGCATGCCTGGTCAAAACAAATCAAAATTGGAATTTTGATCAGACAGTGTCTGCTTATCTGAAAACCACTATTTCGCGCCCTGTCTCAAAGGTCTTGTAAAAAATTCTCACAAGTTTTGGCAACTTTTATTTGAATTTTCTCCCTGTTTTTAAACATTGAATCTAAATTTGCAAGAAATGCCAGAGGCAGAGCCATGGATAATATCTTACTGTATATACTTTTTGCAAAGCTTGGGTTATCTTCTTTCAGATAAAAGTAAACTGATAGAAATTTGCTTGAGGCAATTTTAGAAATTTTCGTAGATATATATATTTCCCCTAAATGCAGGTAGGTTTGTGGATTTTTAATATGAATGGCTAAATAATTTTAACAGATATTTTCATGGAATTTTCAATAAAGCGTCCTTGGCACTTACGGGAAACAATATTGAATATTATGTTTTTGGGAAATGTACCTGGGTAACTAGTTCCAGGCTCTTTGAAGTCATGCCTGGACATTGAATCTAAAAAACTGTGTTTTCTCAGTGTTTGAGGCACATGTTTTTGAAGTCAGGACCATTATAGCTTTCAAAAAATAAAAAAAATCTAGTCAGATTTTTTTCCATCCCCAGTTATTGCCATGCCAGCAAAATATGAAAAGGAACTGGAACAATAAATAGGCTCCAGTTTTGAAATTGATTATTTATTTTCTTGAAGAGCATACAGAAGATTCCCTGAAAATTTTGTTTCATAGCAAATTACAGAGGCTTAGATATTATAAATTTTTTATGTCAGCATTTTTTATTACATCTTGACGACATCACAAGCGGTCATGCCCAAAAACATTTTAATCATCAATATCACTTGAAGAAAAAGTATTAATACATTTTAATGAACTCTTCAATTTGAGCTTAGGTTGTTTTTAAAAGTATGACACACCCTTTAAGAATGATTTTTGGCATATTTCTTTTTTACTAGTTTTATCATTTTGAAAAGTTTTATCTCATGATAACAGACTTTATAGATACATTATTTTGGCTGATTTTATCATTTCAGCAAGCCTTAATTTAATAACAGATCTAATAGAGAGGTTATTTTGGCTGTTTTTATCATTTTGATGATTTTTAACTTATGATAACGGACCTTATAGAGGTACGCTATTTCGGCTGATTCTATCATTTTAAACAAAACAGCATTTACGATAACAAAATAAACAAGAACCAGGTAATAGTGATATAAAAAAGCTGGATATTTTCGAAAATTGGTACTTTCCATGGCTTTAAAATATTAAAACTAGCACCAGGTTGTACATTTCATGAAATCAAATATGGATTTTCACCAATGCAATATTTTTGGGTATTTAGACATTAAAATATAAAAGTAGGGAAGTTTTATCAGCTCTTAGAAACATATTGCTACATATTAATGAATATTAATTAATATATTAAACTACTGAATGAAATATATTTGACCAACATGGTTTTTTTGAAGTTTAGACCATGTTAACTAAATTAGTTTCCATGTTGTACAGGCCACTTTGTCCTACAGAAATTTATAGTGAGTTTCATGAGTATTAAGACATTGTTTGGGTTGGTACACAGCTACCTTAATACCTTGATTCAGACCCTCTTCTTTCTTTCTCCTGGTTACCATAGCAGAGGGATTCGGTTACCAGTACCATATTGTTCGTAATTTTGTAGATTTTTACTGAAAATGTCATCTTTTCTCACTATATCAATGTTATAAATTATAAACTGTTATAAATGAAATGTGCTGTATTTTGTTAAATTAGAATTAGCAGACTAAATTTCACCGCAGCAGACTTTTTTTGGTCAATAAATGTCTAAAAACTGTTTTTTTTTTTTATCCATATTGTTCGTAATTTGATAACATTAGCACTTTTCTGATGATGTTTTCAGGGTCAATTATACAGGAGTGTGCAGGATAAATGGTCAGGCCCTAAAATAATTTTTGCATGTCTGTTGGACATTCTGCAGATCATCAACCTATTTTCTATTTTCTAAGTGAAACTCAACCAGAGAATATGTCAGGTAGGGCATCTTGTCCACCTGACATATCGCATTTTCTGCTGGACATCGTCCGATGACCGGCAGTTATTTTTGGGCTCCATAAGGTGTAGAATTGGCAGCTTATCTCATACAAGGCATTTCATCTTTCAGTATGTATCCCAAAAAGAATTAAATTTTTGAATCAATAATTAAATTCTTGCTGTGAGAGTTTCTTTAGATAGTATTCTTTGTAGTATCTCCTAGTATTCTTCTGTATACACCAATTTATTTTATTGACATGTCATTCTGCAAAAGATAGGGAGAAGATAGGGAGAAGAAAAAGAAACTATCATAGAGATTATTTAAACTTCTTATGGATGAAAGAGTTGTCAAAAATAAAGTATTTTGTTATTGCAATAATAATGTTTCCACTTTAATAATTTTACTTTCAGTTTCATAACATCATTTTCGTGTTTATTCAGTATATGAACACTTCATATTTCAAAATGATGATTTCTTTACCTGTGTAATGTTTTTTATCTTTTCAAGTAGTGTCTCATTCATTCAAATTCTAAGAAGGTTTTCAGGAAGTATTGTAATGTTGAAATGATGGCCAAATTTCTTTTCCATTTTGAGATGATGATATTGTGGATGAGATAATTTTATCCTATCATTCACAGTGAATAATTAAATGGATCATGTTCAAATTAAAATGACCACATTTAAAGTTAATGTTTTCTTTTAATAGCTTATTGGCTGTTTTAGAAAGTAGTTTGTTGAGATCATAAAGTTTCATATTTGTCATCATCATCACATAATAGAATATTTTTTTGTTAACTATACAATCTTTTATGAGCTGTTTGTTTACTTATTTAGAAATGATAACATTCAGTTCCTGTTTTTTCATGATTTTAGTTTTGCTTGTAAAAGAGCCTTTAACTATGTGACAATGCTTAGAAATAAGTCTGACCATGGTTTTATTTGACAGAAGGTTTACTGTATAGCTACTTTTATTATTATTAAAAGAGTGGAAGTCATTAAAATCAGCTGCCATTGTCTGTATGCTACATTAATTTATGAAAAATATGAACTCTTTGAGCCCTTTTTCATTTGTGATAAGCTTTATTTTGTCCTTCTAGAAACAAAGTTGTTTTATAAAATTGAAGGGGAATTGACTCTTTTTATCAAGTTCCTTTTTTTCTAGAGTAGCCTTTGGTACAGTACGTTCATGATATTCTGGTATAAATTTTCTTTTTCATATAACTTTTTTTCCCACGTTGTAAGAGTATGTCTTTCTGAAGTAACCAAGATGTAGGATGTACTATACCTTTTAATATATTTTATGTGACAATAGTTAACTATTTAGTTATATTGCACATTTAGAAAAGAGATGAATGGGCAGCAGCAAAATTTGATATTTTTTAAGTCTATTCAAATTCAGTCTGATATTCCTCATTTTTTACGATAATGTGTAATGTAAATTACTATCAGTGGTGTAACTTTGTGTTCATTCAGTGTCTTCGGGTGAACAAAACTCTCTCTGGGTTTTCAAAAAATTTATACTGGTGTCCCAAAAACTATGTCAGTAAACTATCATAACTGACAGTTTCTCTAGTCAATGCAACTTTAAGTTGTTCTAATTTAACAAGATAACAAAGTAAATGCCTAATTTACTACATGCAATGCCAGTTATATTCATCAAAGGTATTTTTAAATTGAAGTCATGTTGCCTGGTCAGGCTACCAGAAAAAACTGTTACACCACTGACTATGTAAGCACATTCTGTACAAGTAGTGATAGAACAGCTCTAATAAGCTGGCGACAATGTCTCTCAAAGATTATCAGTTTTATATCGTTTGCATCACCTTCATGTTGTAGGCAGAAAGCAGAACATTTTTGGCACTTTATTTTTGGCACAGAAGTCAAATAATGGCACTTTTCGATATGTTTGGTAGATTCTTCCATCGTAATACGAGTAGCAACTTGGAAAATAACAGTGTATCAAACAACAATTTGACAAGAGAGAAAACCCACCGTAGAAAAAGCTTTCTATTGAATCGACAGAGCAGTGACTTGGAAGGTAGTTGGGAACTAATTGAAGCTTATGACACAAATTGCAAGTTGAAAGAAAAAATATTAGTCGAAGATTCTGCCAAGGATGGTGAAAATGGTTGTGTACAGAATAAAATTAATTTTTTTGAAAGCATAGCAAATAAAAAACCATTGCGTAAACGCTCTGATGTTTCTAGTCAAAGTGAAAAACCTTGTTTGAGAAAAATACAAACTTTAAATAATAGATCAAGTACAATCCATGTTTCAAACGTGAGTTTGTTAAAAAACCAGCACGTGAAAGATAACTTAATTAAGGATGATAAAGCTCAGCGGAAAAAAAAGTTTTCATTCAATATTTCAAAACCAAGCAAGACCTGGGTAGTGCAATCTCAAAAGAAAATTGATCAACCAAAGATAACAATGGTTGCAATGTCACTCAACAAGTCGTTTGACGAAGGCAAGTCAATGTTTTATATAAAGGAAACTATGGTAAATGAAACAAAAAATATACAAAATATTGAGAATAAAGATTCTGTTTGCAAGAGCCCAAATCTTTCTGGAAATAAGACAACATTTTTCGACTCAGAAGTCGATGAGGATTTCCTCATACCTATTGATTCCAATTGGGATATTGTACAAAACAAAGAGATTTGTGCTAAAGATACGTTGAGCAGAAAGGATAGTAATATGGAAAACATTGATTTTACATTTGTCAAACATGCACCTCATTTAAAGAAAATGTTACATCAAGTTCACAAGCGTTCAAGCTCAGAGAACAAAGCAAACATATTTTCGTGCTCTTATCTTAGTGAAAGGGAAGCACGACAAATAAAAAAGATTTATCACACTAGGACTTTTTCTATCCCCAATATGAAAAATGATGACACAGCTAATGGAAATATGGTAACACAGCAACACATGGTATTTGGAATTTTTTCTTTTAACTACTGTAAACTGTAATTACATAATGCTTGTTTTAATGGTTTGTAGTATTAGAAAGGAAGTTAATTAATTTTACAGTAAGCATTTTTCACACTTTTTGACCCTTTTTTCGCTAATCAGGAAAGTAATTTTTAATTTTCTTTGATCTAGAATTTTTTTTTTCTCCTCACCAAATGATGCTCTAACTACAAAATGTGACATCATTATTCTTAAAAAATATTACACTTCAATAGATATCTTATTTTATGACGAACCTTTTACCTAAGAAAAGATTGTCTTGTGTGTGTACTAAGTGATGAAATTTCCTTATTTTTATTACACCTGATCTATCAGGTTGTCAGAATATGTCGTCTAGTGTTATTGCTTTGTAATATAGATTCAGTAATAATTCATTAGTCCTAATCACAGAATACTGCAGTATTGCAGTTTATTTCTAGTTACATTTGTTCCATACATACTGAGAAATAAAAATAGTACGGTTTTGTTAAGTTTTTTTGATGATGTTTTCCTTACTTTCAATTCTCTGTCTGTTGGTTAAACTTTACTGAAAAAAGTTAATCTAACTTACCGTTCTGTTTTCTTATTGCTATTACTGTTTATATTTGTTGCTTGATGCATGTTTGATGCTGTTTGATGCATACATGTTAATGCAACTTATATACAAGTTTTTGAATTAATTAAGGTTATCATGTAGGAATAGTTTATTAAGAAAAAAGCTTATTTTGTTTTTAATGCTTTTATTGAAACATATCAAATAGGTTGATTTAAATTTCAAAATACTTGTGCTTCTTAAGATTCCATTAGAGTTTGTTTTATAATACTTTGTTCATCATTGAAAGCAGAATTTTGAATATACTGTATCCTGATGATAATTAATCATTTTCGATGTCTGCAGTAAAATACTGAGAAATCTATTTGTAGTAAAATAAAAGGTTGGAATGGATAGAATATATTTTAATTTAAGTTTAAAACAGTTCAAGAAAAAGCAAGAAAATGTAATATATTTTTCAGCCTATTTTTACTATTATGTCATTGTTTTGTTTTTGTTATTGTGTTATTATTTCAGTATTGTTGTGATTTTTTCTGCAAATTTCTGTTTTAACTTAGTATAATTGCTGCGATATATTTGAAAGAAAGTGGAATATTTGTGGTGCAAACGTTCATGATTCAGTGCTGTAACCGCGTAGTACGTAACTTGGTGGTTTGGGACGACTAAGAGTTTCTCTGCACTGCCAAACAATTTATGTGTGTCAGTATTCCAAAAGTACTGACAATAAATAACAATAGAAATCAATGGATCTTCAAGTTGTTTTAAACTAATAAGCAATACCTATGCCTATTTAATTACTGTTGTTACCAGTTTTAGCCATTAGAGCCATTTTTACAAAGAATATTGGTTTTTACATCAAAATCATTTTGGATTGCCACACTACCAGAAAAAACTATGAGGTTTACACCACTGTGATCCATTCTAATTCAGATCCTGTAATAAAAGTTTAGTAAGTTTTGCTATAAATCGATGTAGGTTAATGCTGCTACCCTGTTTGACTAATTTCTCTGAAACTTTGACATTTTTTAACAAAGTAGAGTTACTGTTGACTTAAAGAAAATTTAATAATAATTCAAGAAATATACTAATTAGAAACTGATATTTAAAAGAAAGCCTTTCCAATTAGATTACTTTTTTTATTTTTTTTTTTGTTGTTGAAATTTGCCTACTTTGTAAAGCATTTTTCTGGGATTTAAGGTAGTTTTTTTTTTTTTTTTTCTGGTAAAATTTTGTGATAAACAAGCAAACCCAAGTTTATCCCTTTGCTGGGGTTATGCTTAATCTTTTCTAAGACAACACAATAAATATAAATGATATGATGCTGCAATACAAAGTAAAAAATATCTGTGAGTCAATAACAAAGTGATCCTTTTATGTCTTTGTTTTTTGGTCTTATGATAATAGTATCTTTATATCAAATCATATCACTTTGTGCCTCCCTCTCCGTAAATCAGAAGCCATAATACCTGTGGTAATAAAACTTTACACACTGAAAGTTCAACCCTTCATTTTCACATCTGGATGTCATTGAATTGCTGACAATGTCTTGAAAAACCAGGTTTCTTGGGTTTGGCCAGCTATTTTTGGCCTGATTAAAAATTCATCAACATGTTTTTTGACTCTAATATGTCTAATTATACTGTACAAGATGACAGAATATTATTTTTAATTGTTGTTTGCTCTATTACGGCCAGAAAAATAGATTTTCTTGTTCGAAAGTCGCAAAAGTTGGGTAGTGCAAAATCCTTGTTGGACTATTTTTGGGCATAATTTGATGCCAAAGTCTGTGTTCGTAAATTTTACTAAAAGTGATAAAGCATTAGGTAGTAGGTTGCTACAGCTCGACAGCTATTATATCAAAACTAACAGGGAGCACTTTGTTATGGTTAAGGGTTTATGTATAAAAATGTTTTTTTAGCTTAAAAAGTCAATGGTTATTTAGTTCTACATTTTACCATCGCTCTTGGTTAAATGTAACTTGGTGATAAAATCCATAATAGCCTTTTTCACATGGTTGCAAGGTGATTAAACGCTAAAAAGAAGCTGCCAGCCATCTGTAATTTGGTCTCCTATTGTTTAGTCAAAGTAATAACAACTTAAGATATATTCAAATCTACTACACACATCACCTCACTAATCCTCAGACAATATTTCTATTTTCCCTAAAGTGGTTGCAATATTTAGGTATAACTGAGTAATGCTTTTTTAAAAGGTTTTTTTAAAAATGTTTCATAAGTTATAAATTTGAAACGATTTGTTTATGTTTTATAAACTGTAGTTCTTTTTTGTGTAGGCATCATTATTGCCTTTTTAGGGCATTCAAATCTGTACACCTTATGAATTTTAACCTCTACAGTAATTGGCTTCAGGGCAGATAAGAAGTATCGTTCTGAATTGTCAATTATTTTTATTTATCATGTTTGTAGCAGACCTACAGTTTGTTGACCTGCTACCAACTAGCAACAAGTTTTCAGTGAAGCTTTTAGGGACTTCCAGTGACGTTTCAGATGTCAGAGCCCTAAATTTTTCAGGCAATGCATTGTGTTTTGCAGGATTTACAGTCAGAATTCTGTAGAACTAATTAACTTTAATAATTGACTAATTGAATAGCATTTCAGGATTTTCAGTAATTTGAAATTGCTCTGAAATTTGATTCTGTTTCCAACATAGTAGGTGTCTAATCCTCTCTGGAGTAAAATTCTGTCATTAAAATTGCAAACAATGACTGAAAGTATATGAAAATGCTGTAGGGATTGCTTTTGATAAAAGAAAAAGCAATAACAAGTTTTGAGTAATCTTAATATTCATTATGAGTCTAACTTTACTTTCAAATATAAAATTATAGTAAATCTCGCATAAGACGGTCACTATAAAGGCAGCCACCTGTTTAAGAAGGCCATCCTTTCAAGTTCTCAAGTGCACATTTCACTTTAAAATTAACCTCTATAAGATAGCCACCTCCCTAAGGCAGCCACTGTTTTGGTTCCCAAAGGTGACCGTCTTAGACATGTTTGACTGTAAATATGAAAATAAAATAATAAAAAGATGAGTGTAAGGTCTAACTTAAAAGTTTTTTTTCTGCTCTTTCAACGCAAGTTATATTGATACAGTAAATTATGAACAATTGGGCAATCATCCTGAAAAAACTACTGCCTATTTGCAATTAAACAAGTATGTTGCTATACTATTATGTATCGTCAAGAAACACTTGTGTTCTTTAGCCGACAGATTTCTTTCTGGACTGTTAGTTACGTTTGGCTACGACTTGAAGTATTAAGGTACTTTTTCATTCCAATTCAGTAACGGTATTTAATAAATTGAATGCTATGTGAAAAATGTGGACTATGGATAGCGAATAAGATACTTTAGATATTTTATAACAAAACTATGATTGGACTTTTTATTTTTTGTAGTGTTAAATTGAAAATATATACAGTGTGAGATCAGTGCCAGCTAGCAGTCATTTGATTTCAATAGTTTAGTCAATTATTTATCTAAGTCATAAAAATTTAGGATGTCATGCATACATTCTCTGTTGCAGTGAATGTTGAGTTATTCATTTTATAGCTGAAGAACGTGCGCTCAGTTGAATTTTTGCCCTTTTCTTTATCTAGGCTGTCATGGAAAGTCTGCGAATTCGTAGAGTGCGTCAAAAGATAGCACAGAGAATGGTTAAAGTCAATGCCTTAAGTGTTAGACGACCTCGCACAGATGCTGGTCAGCCATTCAGTAGAGGTCGTTCATTCGTTGACTCAGATTGTGAAAATGATCAAGCATTTCTTCGGACAGCATCTGATCCAGAGTTTTTGCATGGGAGGAGTGGAATTGTAAGTTTGTTTTTATTTAAAATGACCTAACCTCTCTAACAATCACACCCACTTGCCTAAAGGCCTAAAACACTCACTTGAGTTAGCATCTGTATAAAATTTTGTCAATTTTGCAAGATCAGTGAAAGTCGCTTTTTAACAGATTTGAATAACAAAAATATGTTACTATAGACATCTGAAAGGCAGGAAGAAATTGTCCCAGGGATTTGTAATTTGATTTTTCCTATTTTTTTACCATTGTATTAAAGGCTATCTATAGCCAACATAATTATTCCAACAATCCAAGATGATTGTATCAGGTTGACATTTTGGGAATAGTAATGTACGATTGCTTTCATTCTTCTTTGCTAACTTTGATTTACGATGATAAAATAAATTAAGGTGTATGTTCTCTGTGAATAGACCACTATAATTGATTCTGATTTGTTTGATTCTGCAAATGTCTGCCTTGCACTGTTTGAATATGCAGCACAAGGGAATTCAAGTGAAAGTAAAGGTCATCCTCAATGTGCATACTAAGTCATAGAAATATAAAGAACTATGTTGTTTTTTCTTTACCCAACACCGGCCCATTGAAACCTGTCTAACCAGTCTCCTCTCTATGAAAACATATGGCAGTACAGTCTATGACTCATTGGTTACCACATTGTAGTTTTTAAGGGAATCAAGCCTTTCTTTTAATCAATTTTTTAATAACCTGTTGACTGGTTCTTGTAAAATAACAGGCAGCTTTTAGAAAAGCGTTATTGTTTTGAATTATTCCGTTTATGATCTACTTTTGAACTATTAGAATTAGTTGGATAAACCTTTGCATGCAACCACCTACAATCATGGACAAAAATACTGTAGACAAGGAGTAAATTCTGCCAGTTTTAGGATTTTCCATTTTACATCAACGT
>JANSTP010110562.1:0-13059 GCA_025330745.1 Cladonema radiatum | reverse complement strand
GATTCGTCAACCATGTTGAATTCCATCCAAGTGGCACATGTATCGCAGCTGGTGGAACCGATAATGCTGTTAAGGTAGCTTGAATGATTTGTAAAATGATTTCCTGCCACTTCTTCTGTTGTTATAGAATTTCAAATCCTTTTTAGGTTTGGGACATTCGAATGAATAAACTTCTACAACATTATCAAGGTAAGATTATCAGGTTTTAACCTTTTTGGTATTGAAGACTTGTTAAAAGCACGTAGACTAGAAGATTGCAAGCAGATAAAATGCATATAGTTGGGAAAAGTTGAGAACAGCTCAGCTTGATTGATAAAATTACAGTGCTGTAATGTAGTGGTAGTCCGATGGCACGGGACACCCTACAAAATCAAAATTTTTATTGTTTAGTGTATTTTATGCTTAGTTATATTTCACATGCTACTAAAGGTGTAGGTAATGATGATTTAAGAGAAAAAAGAAACCAAATTCCCTATATTTTGCCCTTATTGAAGACAGGACTACCATTTCCTTACTTCGGACTACCAAAAGAAGCTCTTCTTTCCATTACGACTGTCCAAACGGACTACCAAAAAAACGCTTACATTACAACACTGAATTGTAATCGTCTTTGGTGAAATCACCAGTATTGTGTGGAAAAAAGTATTCAAAAAATGTTGAATAGTTTTATATCTTTTTCGTTGTGATAGCCAACAGTAAATGCTCTTAAGGGGGAGGATTACAAAATCGCCTAATTCACGTATCTGCTATCTCGCTTTGAAATTAATGCAGAGGTTGCAAAGTGATCACACGTGTATCTCAATTGCACAAACGTTTACTTGAGAATTATGTATAGTGAAACCTGTAAGAGGACCGTTCTGTTTCCCCTTGGACAGGTAGTCTAGGTTGACTGCAAAAAAAAACAAAAAAAAAAAAAAGGAAGCCAGTTTGTAACCAAGAACTAGTGGTCTTCTACAAGTCCGGTTTTTTTTGTTATAGTTGATACAATTTATATTATTTATAGTGCATGGTAATGCGGTAAACTCATTATCATTTCACCCAAGTGGTAACTACCTCGTCACCGGTTCTTCAGATAACACTTTAAAGGTACGAAAACCGTTCTTAAATAGTGCTCCAATACTTCTACAATTCATTTTTAAGTCTCGACTGCACATTTTTAGATTTTGGATCTGATGGAAGGCCGATTGTTTTACACTCTACATGGTCATCAGGTAATATTGGCACTTAATTTTTTAATAATTTGTTGGGCGTCTATTTGAGCCCTCCCTACCAAAAATACGTATATAGACTACAATGGTTATTATCACAGCAATTATTATCAAAACTTCAAATACCATCCAATCAGGATGGGTGGTAGTGGGGGTGTTCTGGGATATGTTTCTTACCAGTGGCTAGAACTTTCCTGAATGTCTTAGGAATGGTAATAGATGTCCATCTGAAAAGTTTGGCTAGCAACATGCTTAAATCGTTTGGTGACATCATCTTAACGAAAATATTGATTTTTAGGAGAAATATGACTTTGATTTTCACCGCCCGTTTTTTGTTCAAAAACTCTTCAAAATGGTAGCAACTTTTCTGGGGGCTCTTTATATGACTTTGGTATATGTAAGCCCCTCACATCGCTTTGTAATTTTATTTATTGTAATTTTATTGAGCTATGTGAAAAAATATCAATCAATCAATCAATTTCTTTGGTTCAAGTTTGAACCAAAGCCCATTCTTATCCAATCAACCTATGTCCAAAAAAGTCTCTGTTTCTATTCGGAATGCCTGCATAGTTAGCCCCTAGAGTTTTGTGAATAGTAATATCACGAAACAGTCAATATGTTTTCCTTTTTATCTCTAGAATGTTGTGAATAGTGTTGTATTTTCGAGAAATGGTGAATATTTTGCTTCAGGAAGTGCTGATGAGCAGGTTTGGGGATTTACTTACATTCATCCATACATTGATTTCTCTAACGCAACTTCAACAAAAAGATATTAAAGTGGTAGATGTATTATTGCTCCTGACTAAACCAGATCACCTGTTTAAAAATGTCGTTTTTTAAAAAAGATAACATAAAATTTATTCTCATTCATTTTTCACATTCTTTACAAGCATGATGAACGCACTTAATGCATTTAATGAAATGTTAGCTAATATTCAATTTTTTAAAATTTTAAACAGACATTGGTCGTTCAATCTGTTTGTAAATTACAAATTTACTGACCGCATCGTCACAGTTGAAACCTTAGTGGTATTGTTTAGGCAGGCGAACAGCCTCGCTATTAATCCTTCTCTATGCTTTCTTGAAGGGCTGGAATAGTTTTGTTTAATAGATTACGAATTATATGTTTCCAGGTAATGGTTTGGAGGACAAATTTTGATTCCATAGATTATTCCGAAGGTGAGTGTGATATTGTATAGTGCCTACCTTCCTTATATCCGACCTCTAAAATATTCCAAATACTTTATGGAGATACTTATGGAGTTTTTCGTTTCGCAAATGAAACGAACGGCTGCATACCAGAATCCTTAAAGAATACAGTGTATAGCGAAATGTTTTTCCAGATGGGACCTGTTTTCCTTTTTATTGTAAAATGCAATCCAGCAAATAATTTGATCGGAGTAATTAAGTAGGAGACATAAAGAAATTCAAATCTTAGCCTGGTTCTTATAATGAATTTGCAACGAGAGGAAGGGATCGTTTTGATAAATTGTAGGGTCAGATATTATTTTTTTAAATCAATGAATTATGCCAATTATGATAATGACTTATCAATGTTTTGAGGAAATTTCCAAGGTCATTGTTATTTCATTTGACTTTTAAGTACAGGGAAATCTCCATATTACGAACCCCCAATATAACGAACTCTCGATATTATGAACTAACTTTTCAGTCCCGTTGCCCACAAACATTCGCATTTTCCCATTCGATATAACGAACTTCCGGTTCAACGAACAATTAAATGTGCGCCGTTGAGGTTTGTTATATCGAGAGTCAACTGTATTTCAATTTATGTTTGGTACTTATGTTCAAATGAACTTCTAAACTAGTCGCTGAACTAAAGGTGAAAACCCATATATGCGATGCTTCCTTCTTATATATGCGGTTTCCTTCTTCTCGATTTGCCAAAAATGGACTAGATCTAGTTCGGAGGGTTGGGGGACAAGTAAATAAATTTAGTGAAGATCATTTTTACCCATAACTTTCCGGTCCCGTTACCCACAAACATTCGCATTTTTAACTGTATTGCTAAATTTATGTTAGTTCTCAAGTCTCACAAACAAAAGAAAGAAGGAAAGCAAGAATCACATCACACCCATGACCCACCGCCCAGATCATCACCACGCCCATCTTCGAGTGCTCTGAGGATGAACAAGCCAACGATGGAGTCAATTGATTCTATTGAGGTGTGAACTGTTTTTCGATCGGGGCGTTAACACAATGTCGAGACAACGGGTGTAAGACCTTAGTGGGTGGATTTTTGTATTGAATATTTCACAAAACGAGAAAAGCAAGCCCTAACGCAGCAAGGCATGATACATACTGCTGTTGCACCCGGCCGCTATGAAATCTGATTCCGCCATTGCGTTAGCGGCATAATTATTGGCAAATCAATGGTGATATCTGAGTACATGGCCATTTCAGTACGTGAATGTTCGTGCATTTTACTGTTAATTTTCAGGTTGATGCGTTTTCGAAACCCCCTGATAAAAATTATGACAAGGAAGAAGTGATGAACGTCGGTCCAGCTCTTTTCTCTATACCTCAGGTAGCTAGCTCGAACTCAGCTCTTTTTTCTAGACTGCAAGTAACTTGCTCGATCCCCTGGCTAATTATTTTATCTGTTCGTTTTATTTTGATAGAACCTGTTAATATGATGTTCGTCATCATATACTACATTCCCTTTTGAAATGGATTTTTTTAAAATATTTTTTTTGCTATTTGAAGTAATTTTGCTACCCTTTCCAAGTCGATTCAGTAATGATTTCTGGAAACGTAAGAAACTTGTTTTAAAAACATGGACTTTCTGATATTTTATTTTATTCGAACAAACAAAACCTAGTGGCTATTGGATATATCAACTGTCCGTCATTGACTCATAGTTTTTACTGCCTGCCAGTTTTTAACCCTTCCCAGTCCTTTGAAACATTAGACACGAAAAACACTGCTGAGCAGCAATTTCCATTTCAGCCTGAGGGAAGGGACTACTCAAAACTTCTACACGTCGATAACAATGAACAAGAAATAGCAAAAGCGTCGACGACACCTTTAGAACGCCGTGATATACCTCCGCAGTTGTCGGAAACTTTAGAACATATCGTGGGACAGTTAGATGTCATTACCCAAGTAAGTGCCCGATAGAATGAGCAGTTAACTTTTATTTTAACAATCATCACCCATCATTCAAAAGGATTTATTTACTTGAGTATAAATAAATCACCGAAAAACATATCACTTTGGGAATACGCCTTGGTGTCTGCCAAAACTAATCATTGGAAGTATATTTTGAAGATTTAAGTCGCTCAATCTTTCTGTAAAAGGGTGTCTGCTAAAATTTTATTGGAGCACTTTATATTTTTATATTAGTAGTTTCCACTGGAAGTTTCGTACCGATGAATTTCGTCTTTATTCTCTTGAAGCTTCTAATAAGAGCTTTTTATTTTGTTAAATTTTTGAATGAGTGGGCCCCCTGTGTATTTTCTTGTATTTATTTAGTATCAAACAACTTCAAAATTTACAGTTTTATTTATCGTTTTTCTCTGCAGACTGTTTCGATATTGGAGCAGAGGTTATCGATGTGTGAGAACAAACTTCGTGAATGTCTCGATAATCAGCAGAAAATATCGCTGCAAATCAGACCTACTTAGAAAGAAAGTGGAAAGAGAGCGTTTCGCTTCAGTCTCATGCTGCTTGGTCTGGTGGTTGTTGGATGGTGGTACTGTCAACAGTTTCAAGAGTGTGCGTTATTTTGGTGTTCTTGTGCTGCCGCAGTTCTAAGTAAAGTTTCACTTTACGCTCGTTCAATGAATGTTTGCAGGAGTGGAGATTTGAAGATTTTACGTTGATTTTGTCACGTTTCGTATTAAAGAGATGGACTGTTATTTTTATGTCAGTTGTGTTTCCGTTGGGATGAAACATATTATAGAATGCCGTGCATGGTTTTTCGGCCTATTTTTATTTGTCGAAAACTTGTTTATAGTAAACAAAAATTCGTTGTATATATTTGAGAAATATAAGATTTTATATAACCGCTTTTTCACATGTTTTATCTGCTCGCTTAATTGCGTTATGAATTTATCGCATCGTTCTTAAAATAACAGGCTGTCAACAGTCATCAACTAGGAAGAACTAAGTATTGACCATTTTGGATTTGTTTGAATGATCAAACATTAATGGGAATATTCCTATTCTTCAATGTTTTTGCAGGGAATTTTCACTTTTAAAGACTTTTAACCGTTCAAATTGAAATTCTTATTTTTAGCCCTGCGGAGATATTGTTTTGATTTGTAGGGTACTGGCATTCTAGGACATGATATTTCTCCGGTTGCTTAAGGTGAGAAGTGACTTATTATTTCCTTTATACGGTGGGTCCGTCTACCCATGTCTCCACCTTCAATCGTTGCGTTCAACGAAGAAAATCGACAAGTACCTTCATAAAAATAGAGTTTATCTTGCAAAGGATATTTGATTGTCAGGACTATGGTCCATTAGAATTTGAGCTGAGAACTATTAGAATTTGAGTTGGAAACCAGAATTTCAAATGTACCTAAAATCGCTAAGTTGACTGAAGGGCTCAGAAAAAATATACATTTAAGTGGTTTGCATAACCCAGGCCTATTCTCATAGGCTTTTTTTTAATCATGTATCAGCGTCATCAGTTTAACGCCAATGCTGCAAATCAATAGGAGAGGGCGGTTGGGGAAGGGGATTCATTCATATTTCTAAAAGGAAAAGGTCCAGTCAAACCAAAGAAGCCAAAAAAGGCTACAATTTTGCTTGCTTAAAAATGGCATACTACATGCACTTTTTTAGCCTTCAAAGGGTCGAACTTAAAAGATCGTTAAAGGGTCAAGTTTTTTGTCGATCTATCTTACACGAAATTTTAATGACGTTGTAAAGCATTTTTTTAAGCATTTCTAGGACATATTCTTCCTCAGGGTGAAGGTTAGAAATAACTTCTTTTTCACTGCTGTATTCTATATATAGAAACAAAAACCACAAAAACGACTTATAAGTCCTTGAGGGCAAATTAAATACTTTGTAGACTATAATCTTTGACAAAAATGTTTTGCCAATATTCAATGCTTGCACTCCGCCTTTACCCACACCCCCAGAATAAATGTTGTGCGGCTGAATCGAGAGCTTTTTGCAGCCAATATTGATTGCTGGGGCAGGGAGGCAAAAATACAAGGCTTCGCAAAGATTTTTGTCAAAGATTGTAGGCCTAGTCGTTTTATTATTCTTTTTATCCTGAAAAAAATTTGCATCGGCACACGGATATTCGCTCTAGCTACAAGAAAACGACTAGTAACTAATAATCTAAGTATAACAACAAAAAAGTCGTATATAACTTATCTCAAGTTGAATACTTTGTGCTATGTGCTACAACTCCTATTTTAAAAATTTGGAATCGAAAGCTTTCTTCCTATACAGTATATCATAATTAAGTGCAAAGTTAAGTGCTTATTCTTTAAATCAATTAGATTTAGAAATCTTTCTCGAATATTTCGAAACTAGCCACGTTGTCGTGAAAACGTTTCGTGACATCTCTCAGCGGGTCCCTGAAACGAAAATGAAAGACACCATTTTTAAAAAGGAGTATTCTTATTTTATCGATGTTTATAAGATCATAGAGATATTATTAAGCGTAGAAGGCATTCTGAGTGAAAGAAATCATGCAAAAAGATTTTGCTCTCCTGATTTTTACAAGTCATAGACACGTTAAAACTATTGCATTTTCAGGTCGTTATTCAACTCAATCCTGATGGATTTCAAAATCTCTTGCATTGATCCAACTGATACAAAAACAATGTGATACAAAATCTTATGGTACCTTTTCTTTGTGTTGGGGCATTTAGCAGAACCCTTTGGATGGACCGTTATCACACCCTTCTGACTTCGGTTGGAAAAATTATTATTTCGGGTACACATGTAATAATATTTTCCAGGTGTGGTGGCTTTCACCTTCCTGCTGAAATATGTCTTATCTAAAGTCAAAACATTGTTAATATAATCAGCTGTGACGTTTACTTCAATGTTATAATTTCCATGAAATTCGCCCAATAATTGATTAACCTTATTCAGGCCAGGGAGATTACGTCTTAACGTAAGTTATGGTCTAATACTATATGACTTTACTAATACACATTTTGGGACTAAAATCATGCCCAATATGAGCTCATTGTTGCCATACCAACCACGTTTTGGCGCCTTGGTAGCGCGATTTTTGCCTATTTTCGTAAAGAAAAACCATTTTTTTGCCATTTTTCTCAGCCCAAACCTACTTAAATGTTTGTCTTATATAAAAATTAACTATTTAGTGATAAAAGATGGAAAAGTTATCGAATTTTCCTCTCAGATACAAAAAAAACAAGAAAATCACCTGAAAAATGGTTTTTCGCGACATCACGATGAAAATGATGACGTCAGTACATTTTTGATGACGTCATCAGCATCAAAATCATGTAAAAGTGTGCAGAAAGGTTTGAAATATTAGTGTTCCAAGTTTTGTTGCCATAGCTATTGTAGTTTTTGATTTACAGAGGGGGACACTAATGTGAGGTCACTTTGTGCCCTCCCCTCCCCCCACCTCCGGCTTCTGACTGGCAAAAAAAGCCCGGCCTGAATAGCGTTAAATATATTCCTGGTGGGCTTAAACAATGTCCAGTATTATTATTGTATTATAAAAATTATTGTATTGTATTTAAAAATTATTCCTTTTCAAAGAAACTCTACTAGGGGGGAGGGGAGGGATTTCGTAGCCACTGATTAAGATTAATAGACTAAGTTAACTCTATTTGCTTCCGCAGGGGAGAGGCGTTTTCACTCCGAGTTTTCGAAAATACAATTTACAGTTAGAACAAAAAATTTGACCAAATTTATAAAAACAGAAAAATAGGTAAATATAGGTGACGCACACAAGACACCTACCTAAAAGGTTATGGCACTAAAAGCACCTGGAAGTTTTATTTTAAATGAACATGTAGTTCCAGCTTTGGTGAGAACCTTAAACACCCGGCCTAATAGCCCTAATTAGGGCTAATAGATTAAATGAAAAGAAATGTATTTACCTAGTGCCGTAACAGCCATAGCCAATTTATCAGGCTTCGTCGCCCCAACGAACTCCACATCTAGCTTGTCAGGAACATTAGTGGAAGCGCAACTGCCAGCTTTGGCTATGCAATGTGATGTATTAAAATGAGCGGCGCTCATTATTATCACATTATTTCTGTCCTTGCCTTGACGGTTGGTGTTTGAGCCTGTCCATCTTTAAAAAAAAGGAAAGTGATTTCAGAAATTAACTTTCAGTTTTAGGATTGAAATTTTCGACTTTAAATAGTCGGATCAACGATCCTTGGTCGGGTTTTAAGAAACAGTCGCGAGGAGAAAACCTGCGGTAATAACCCCTTCTATTCATTGAATTTCAAAACAGAATGCCGGTTTCATAATAATCATAAAAATCAGACTAGCCTTAGCCTATCAGAGTACTATTGATCAGACCACTAATGATCAGACTACTATAATCAGACTACTATCGAAACTCTCTCTCCAAATTTCTTTATAGTGACATAAAATTCAGAAATAGGAAAGAACTTACTGAAAGTGAATGAAATCCTCTTCGCATACTTCGATTTTATTAGGTACAAAACTGTACTCAACTGCCGGATAAACTTGTACGATATTTCCACGCTTTCCCCTCACATTGATGTTATGGACCCTCCCTTTACTTTCTTTGGCTATCACCCGCACGGTATGAGATCTATATTTCAAAGAAAAATTATCTTTAACTCTCTCTTTCTCGAACTCGCGAGAGCCCAAGATTTTTCTTCCAGATACTTTGTCAGTAAAAAAATTTGTCGGTAAAAAATTTTGTCAGAAAAAAAATTCTTCGAAAATAAATATTTGTCACCAAGGCAAAAATTCGTCAACTTTTACCAACAGAAAGGTAAGAAAAGTTCGAGATAGCGAAAGGTTTTGAATGCAAATGTTTGCTACATGAGCCGATGATTTAGTTTATAAAGATAAAGGATTATCCAATAATGGAAAGTTGAGATAAAGCAAGATCCTTTAATGAGAAAGCCTTACCTGTCTTCAAAAGTTCTCGGGTATTGGTTTGTGTTGATGGCTATTTTTAGTGGTGAATCGATGTCTTCAAATATATTAACCTTTGGATTATCTTTTTTGAATACATAGCCTCGATTTTTAGCTTTTTCTTCAGCTGTCCCGTCTTCGTCACTGACAAATCCTAAACCTTAGAAAAATGTTCAAAAGCAAATTATTTGTAGCAAACGAAACTAATTGTCTTTTAAAATTTTTCGACTAAGATACTAGTCGTTCTTCATATTTTAATTACACGTTTTTTATATATATTAGCAACACTTTTATAAGCAACAATGGGCTCAAAATAGCCATTTTTTAAGCAATACCTAAGCAACACCCTAAGCCTCAGATCTCTGAAGAAATAGTTTTATGGGAGGGAAGTTTAGGACGAAATTGTAAGAAAATTCATAATGTCATATTCTATAACTCCATTGGCTACAGATCTAAATACCTCAAATACAGAACATCAAATTTTTTGAATGCAATTGTTGTGGAGTAATACGAATGAAAGTTTTGCGGTTCTTTTTTGATGAGCAAAAATGCTTAGAACAAGCAACATCTAAGCAACATGTGACCCTCAGAATCGCTGAATTTTAAGCTACACCGAGGCTCAAGGGAAAAAAGGCGTTGCTTATAGAAAAAATGCGTGTATTTTAGCGATGAGTAAAATTTTAACTGAGGACAATTTTTAACCGGAAGAACAACACTTTCATTCTCCAAACTTGCTGAGTTACGATTTGCGAGATTCTGGATTCCGGATTTTTCCAAGTTGCCATTTCTTGATCTAGAGAATAGACTCGATTAGCCTACTTAGGGGGAATTGATCCAACCCAATTGATGAAAGAACTACTGATTCTAACCTTAATCTTATTCTACCTGCGCTTTTTTAGACTTTACAGACAAAAGGGGTGTACCACCCCACCCTGCTCCCTCAAGGAAACTACTTTTCAAAAAGTAATGACAGTTTTCTAGAAGTGGCGGGTGAGGGAGGGGGCAGTTGGCGTATGAACGTATAAATTGTTAGAAAAGAGAAAATATATTGGCATATATTGTTATATCGGAGAGCTTATGCTATTACCATGTTTATCTACAATCCTGGACAAAAATATTGTAGACAATGAATAAATTCTGCCAGTGTTTGGGTTTTCAATTTTACCTCATTTTGGATTTTTTAAGACAAAAAAATAGAAAACTCAAAGTTTGGTGATTCTCGGATCAAACCACCTTACAGTAATAAGTTGTTGCAAAACCACCCGGCATCCAATAGATAAATCGCTGTCTAATAGGATATCCAAATCTCTTAAACAGGAAAAGCTCAAAAAAGTCTACAATACGTTGACCATGATTTTATATATCTGGATTTATATATTTTTAGATTTTGAATGCTCCTGTATGGTCAGGCTTGATAAATGATTTCGGCAATGTGAAAATTCAAGCTTACTGCAAATGGGTTTTGATTAAGTTAGCTGCTTACTTTCAACATCGAGCTTTCCGTCGTCCGTCAAGTCACCGGCACCCATAAAATACCTTATTCGGAAAACCAAATTTTTACCAATATCGTCCTCATGAATCACGTCTTTAAGGTTCACTGCAAATCTACTAAACTCCCCAGTATCCGTGTTGCCATTATGGTTAATTCTTGTTGCAGGTATTTCAGCGCAAACTGGAGGGTTCAAATCATGGTTTCCTGCATTCACCCATGTAAATGGATTTCCATCATCGTCAACTGTGTTCTGACAAAAAAGGACGTAAATGACTCATAGAAACTAATCTAAACTGAAATGTTATAGATTAAATTGGCCTCGAACTTGCACCGAAAATAGCTGAAATAGTTGTTTAGAAGGCACCAATTCTTTTCATCTTTACACAAGTATGGTGAGCGAAGTTTTAAGCTTCTAAAACATCTCAGGTACGGATTAACTACTTGAATCGGAGAAACGTTCGTGAGAGAAACTTTCGCGACACGAAATTCTTTGGATAAACTTTTGCGAATAATAAAATCCAAAAGCCTCCGCGAGGTAAAGTTTTGCGAGTGGAAAGTTAGTAGAATTAATGAAACTGGAAATAATGAGGAGAAAAATTAAAATTACTGGATAAGCTTTCACGAATTGAAAATAATGAGTAAAGTGAGAGATGACTTTCGCGAATTGCAATTTTTGGATTTTTTTGTGAGTTCAACTTTTGTGAAAAAGCCAAAAATCGCGAAATTCGCGAAAGTAATCCATATCGAAAGTTAAGAGACTGAAAAACTTGTCTAGGCTACGGAAAAACTTCCTCGCTTTGCATAAATATGTAACGGTTGACTCTCGGTAACTCGAATACTGCAGGTTCAATTATCTCGATAGGTTGAACTTTTTCTCGGTCCCTTGAACCCTCGACCCATTTCAGGTTAAATTAGGCTCTTTAATTCGAACACTCGAAAACTCGAACATCTCGGTAGGTCGATCTTTTTTTCTCAGTCCCTAGAATGAACTTCTCTCGATAACTGTGTCTTTTCTTCCTCTTTTGACTTTTCTTCAAAAATATTTGAACTTTTTAACGAAAATTCGATTGTTCAAATCTTTTGAAATCGTTCGAGTATTAGAAGACACGTACAAGGAAGCATCAAAGCGGAAATTGGAGGGCAGGAAACTGTAAACAAAGCCGTGTAACGGACTTTTTTTAAAAAAAATAACGGAAAAGATAAAGTTGGAAAATACTCCAAATATGCCATTTTTCCCGATTTTCGTAAGCTGGAAATCTCGATAGGTCGATCTTTTATAATACCGTTACTGGTAGGTTCCATGAATGTTCGTGTTATCGAGAGCCGACTTTTATAAGAGTTCAAAGTACACGATGTCAACAGAAGCTAAGGAGGATACTTCCCACTTGCCCCTTCCTTACACTTTGCAACCAAGTCGAAGTTTTATCATTAGTGTAATGACATGAAAACTGTCTTACTTTGCATTCAGTTTCGTTCACAGATAGGTATGGTTTGCTATTTCTACTATTTTTCTTTCTTGCATATCTGTTGATAGCCCATACGGTAGATCCGTCCCAAGAGGTCATCAGTGTATCTTTGTATGCGTCCGTTGGTTTGCAGAAATATTTATCTTTTGTGTTCTGACTTTCCGGTTGAATGTTTTGTTCGCAGTCTGTGACGTTATCAGTAAGGATAGCAATGTCCTGAAAGCAGTTAATTATAATTGAATAAGAATTTCAGAATTAGTAAGCAGTGTAGAGATATAGCCCAAGTCACACTGAGGATTCTTTGTTTTAAACAGATTATTTCAAATTATGTTATTTATATTTTAAATCAGTGTAGTGTGACACAGCAATTTACTTAACGACCATTATTTTACAATTATAAAATATCAGTAGCGTAACTTCGATAGTCAGTTCATTTAATTTAAATGTGATCTTAGGATTATTTAAGTGATTATTCCGTTCTAACGAGTATCAAGCTTGTTAATGGGTTCAAGTGATCTTATTTGTTACACAAATTTACCGATCCGCCAAAGTCACACTACTTTACTTAATTTAAATTGAACATTAAAAAATTTAATTAATCGATTTAAATTAATAAACTCCTCACTGTGACTTGGGCTAGTAGGTGCATCTAGAGTGCTAAATACATTTAAATATTTGAGAAAAATGAAGTCTCGTTCTTACAGCAAACTATAGTAAAACTCTTATTAAATTTCCGCGTAGCGAGAAATTTCTTAAAATGAGCGTGTATTTTCTTCTTATTATTTTTCTTCCACCATATTCC
>JANSTP010110451.1:0-13061 GCA_025330745.1 Cladonema radiatum | reverse complement strand
TCAAACGGTACTCTGAATATCAAAACGGGAAGTTATTTAAGTTGTAGAATAACCCTAGTTTTCCAAAACAAGCCCCTTAATATCAAAACGGAAAAGCTTTAGAAGATTTTTTTTCTTAAACATAGTTTTTTCAAACGCACACGAAAAATATTATTTGGGTACGCTTACGTACTTTTGATTTAAAAGAAATGTACATTAACGGACAGCTCTCAAAATCGATTTCCGCCACCCTGCCTATCTAACTTAATAAATCCAAAAAGCAACTTTTTATGCTCTTTTACATTGTTTCTATACTCTTTATATTCTATTTTTAAATGATTTTTATGCAGAACATTCCATTATGAATAAAGCTTTGGATTTTAAATTGATCTCTTTAATTTTCAAAATAACTATTGTGTTTTAGGTGCATTATCACCAGAAAAAAATTGGAATGAAAGAAATTTAGCAAGTTGGGTTTACCATGAATGTGAATGTGCTAGAGGCGATCCCATTAATTGTCAGGACAAAGGATGGAAGACTGATCCTAAACAATTTCAGGCAACGTATAGTGGAGCTCATATAAGATCTGGAGTAATTGTTTTTCAGCGTGCATTTATGAGTGCATACGTAGATCTAAAATCTGTCAAACTCAAAATTCCGTTGATAGACAGCTCTTCACATGATTTTTATTTGACCATATTTGTTGGTGCTACACCTGGTAATGTTTTGGAAAGAGCACAAAATTATAGTAAACGGACAAATGATTTATTTGTAAAGAGTGGTAGTGACAGTATTGATATTGACATTACTGAAAAATTCAAACATATGGCACAATATGAAAGACAAGGTACAGTGATTTATACCATATCAATCATGGTTATGATATATCCAAATTTGAATCCAAGTGATCTAGGCAAGAAGTTAAACCTGTACTGGAAGAAAGCTAGATTATCGCTTTTGACAAGGATAAAAGGTTTGTTTTTTTGTTTCATCAATATTTCAAAATCAGTTTTCTCTTTTTAGATATTTGTTGCAGTTTCTTTTTCTAGCTGTCCTTTTACACAGAATAGTATGTTTCCTTACATTATCAATTTGTTAAACTACTGTATACTTAAGGGGTACTAAAATGAAAACTCTGTAAAAAGTAAAAAATGAAAATACTGTAATTTTTATTGAAAAGGATAATCATCATAATCTGGCTTGACATTAAGATCTTAAGATTAGAAACTGGTTAAATGATAATGAGTTTGAGGTGGCTATGTGTGTGGCTATATTGTTAAAGAAAAGCTTCAGTAACTAAAAAGCATCATAACAAAAAAATGGCAAAGAACTAAAATTCAATGTAAATTATAAAATGGCATCATTCAGGCCTTCAATGGAGGCGTGCTTCTTTCACATGCTAAAAGTCATCTAACAAAGATAAAAGACAAATCTAAAAAGCATCTAATAAGAAGGATTGAAGTCATTCCATTGAACTGGTAGCCAGTAGCCATCTCTGTTATAACCAAGATTTTAGAAGGGAAAATTCTGAAGTTTAGCCAAAAGCTTGTTCATCTCCTACAGTAGACCTGCACTTAACACACCAATGAGGTCAGCAACACTATTTTTATTTTAGCATGATGTAATTTTCCTTTGACATTTTGTATTTTTTACTGCTGTTTAAAATTTTTCTGACTTTTTGAAATTAATATGCTCCCAGAGTGGAGCAAAAGCTTGTCATTTTAAACATGTAGCTGCTTTGGTCCTCTGAATGAAAAATAATTTTGAAAAAAATCACACATAATTTCTTACCTTTGTTCACTGCAATTTTCTGTTTGTTTTCCAGTTCCCAAAACAGTCTCACTACAAGAAAGCTTCAAAGTAAATGGCCATTTAGTCTTGCCGGAGAAGTTTGTCATTGCAGGCTTAGTAACAAGACTTGATCATACAAATCTTGACTTGTTACTGAATGGCCAGGATTCAGATGATGCTGCAATTGGGGCGAAGGTAGTTCATTTTCCATACTTTCTGCCATTTTACTTCCTTATCGTTCTCTTTCCACTTTATTGATATATGATCTTACCTGAATACAAGATCTCAAAGAAGGATAACCTTCTTAGGTACAAATGTATTTGCATTTGTTTAATTTTTTTTTTTTTTTTTTTTTATCGATAGTATGAGTTTCATGTCATAGGCCAGAAGTTCATATGAACTTATCATGCCTGGGAATTGAGCCCGTGGTATTCTGGTCAGAGCCAACAGCACTTCCTTTCATTTCTTAACCTCATTTGTGGCTTTTATGTTTCGAACACGTTTTTTTATATGTGTATTTAGAATTTCTTGCTTATTAAGCAACACTTCTAATGCTAAAACAGATGGTTGCTACATGCCATTATGTGGCTGATGGTGATATTTCAAAACAACGCTGCTAACGTAATCAACTTGATTCAGTCAAACCTGTCTAAGGCGGTCACCTTTGGGAACCAAAAATAGTGGCTGTCTTAGAGAGGTGGCTGTCTTATAGAGGTTCATTTCAATGCAAAATGGGTACTTGGGAACTTGAAAAAGTGGCCCTCTTATACAGGTGGCTATCTTATATAGTGACCATCTTATGCAGGTTTTACTGTATTTACAGAGCCTAAATAATAAAGATATGTATAGCTGTCCATACTTTAGTAGCCACCACCTGATATTTAATTTTATTTTATTTTATTTCATTTTTTGTGAGAGGGGATGTAATGCATAAAGAAAATGAGATGAAAAAATCAATTTTTCCTTAGATTTGCTACAACTCTCAAAATTTTTGTGAGGAGTTGTAATTTTTCAAGCTTTTTGTTAATAAATTATACTCCTTGCTACTTTTTTCTTCCATTTTTTGATTGTCTTTAAAAAAACCACTCTCATTGGTGTTTGGTGTTTTTTCTTCTTTTTTTTCTAGGTCTAATTTTTAAGGCAAACCCCTCAGTTATGCTCAACCCCATGTATATTTTTGTGGTATTGTTTTTTGGAAAATTGGTGTGCATTTCTGGTTTTATGTCAAGTTTTGCAGTTGTTACCAAAAATTGTTGTGGGGTATTGGTGTGGGTGTGGTAGTGAGGATTGCATTTATTTGAAACTTTTTGTTTTTTGATTATTGATCGAAAATTACTTGCTAGCATTGAAGAATACCAAGAAGTCAATTTGAGAAAGGTTGCAAAACTGTTTTCCATTTTTTTATATTTTCTCCAGAAAAATTCTCCCTTAAAATTAACCACCAAAGCCGGTGTTTGTTGTTGCTTCACTCACTTTTACTGACAGTTAAAGTTCAAAAATTGGTTAGGCTACTGTTATGTGTTTGGTGGGAGTGCCGCTGACCATCAAAATATGTAACATCTTTTAGCCTCTGTCATATCCACACTGTGAACTACTTTTGTGTTGTCAACACCTGGCTTGTTTCTTTTAAATCATGTGGAACCACCAAATTGTAAATAAAGTCACTTACGTAGAATTTCCAAGCCATGACCTCTGTTGAATATTTTTCCATGTGCAGTAATAAGTAAATATGAATAATATTGTTGTTAATAATGTTGTTAATTCTAATTGTTTAATTATCAAATCTCCAATTTTTTAATTAAATAGCACTATTTTTTAATAATCCCTGAATTTTTAAAGTTTCTTAAATTACCATAAATTTTGAAGTAAAAGGTTAATTTTCCAATTGGTCTAAATTTATCTATTTCTGAATATTAAATTGACAAAATAATCTACTTTGATTCAATTTGGTGTAATCAACTATTTTTAACTATTCAACTTCTTTTTAACTTTTAGTGCCTGCAACATTTTTCATGTTCATGCCCTATACCCGCAGCATTTCTTAGAGAAATACTATACTCTAGAAAAATTGTGATAAGTGAATAACTCATCAACCTCATCATAAAAATAAACCAACTTTAAAAACCCCTTAATTATCTACAATATTGTGTAAAATATACTTCTTGATGTAAATTGCTTTAAAAAACTATTTCCAACTAATTTCAAGCAAAAAAACTTCCATGTTTCTGTAAATCATTTTTTCGCTTATTGAAAATATATTGGTCAATTTTCCAATTTTTCAAATTTCCAAAGTTGAGAACGTAATATAAGTCCTAGTTTACAGTCCCCAATCTGTTTTTGGAAAATGTCTACAAATGTCAATAATTCAAGCAATTAAACTTGTATTGTGATAACAAAAGTTTATATCAATTTCACCAAAATATCTTCAATATATTAATCTAACTACTGAAAACCATCTATATAGTATCAGAACATAATAGGGAACGGAACATATCATTGATTAGTGTTAAATACACCAGCTTTTAACAGCAACTAAAATAGTCATTTGGAGGAAAAGAGCAATTTGTGTGAAAGAGGGAAATTATTTCCTTGAAGCGCAACATATTGACTTCTCCATCCAAACTTTTTGTTTTTGTTTCAATATAGTGCAGGCATTATGTTCAAATAAGATCTTTCATGCGATTTGACGTGTTACAAGCAAACGTTTTGCTGCAACTGATTAATTGGGTGAAAATATGCAAAAAAAGTTGGGTGCTAAAAATTTTGACCAAATTTGGTCTCATGACATCATTTTTAGGCCCCCCAGTCTGACCCAAATTTTTTTTCTTCAAAATCAAACTTTTAATATACCAATTGAAAGATGTCAATGAGTGGAACTCGAAAAATATAAAAGTCTATATTTCAAAATTTTTAGTTTTTCTGATATTTAACCATAAAAAACGTACAAAATGCATACCAGGAATTTACTGATCAATTGAAAAATATCTATGGATTCAGTGCTATACACGCTATTACCTGGAAATTTCACATAGTAGCTAGCTTTAATAAGAAGATTTATTTGAGGACTCATTTTTTAATATAGTCTGTAAAATCATGTAAGAATATTTGAATTATATAATTATGATTCCACAAAATGGAGACCTAGAATTTACTGACTAAACAAAAAATGTCTGTTTTTGCGCTATTACCTAGAACTTATCTATATTATGCAAAAGTTAAGGGGTAAAACAGACTTAAACTGTAGTTTTCAACATCTTTAACCCTGTTAACCCCCCCCCTCCTATATGCTTTTTCCTGCCAACTGTTTTTGAAAAACCGACATGCATAGTTTTTTATCACCTTATGCCAAATCATATAACACACCTTTTGGCCAAGTTTGAAGTCGATTCTAAGGTCTGTTATGGCAACTTTGTTGAGCCTTGTTGGTAGTATTTTGGCCCAAAAAGTAATTCAAAATCTCACTTTTGAAGTCCTTGATGTTCTAAAATGCCACTAAAACTGCATTTTTACAATATTTCATCTCTAGCTAGCATATTTAGCAATTTTCCCACCATAAAAATACCGTTGGGTGTGGGGGTGGGGGGACTGTGGTGCGTAAAATTACTCCCTGTCAGATTTTCCGACTTTGAGTAGAATTTTTTCAAAACATTTTGGCCAAATTTGAAGTCTGTACTCCTCGATGAACCAAATTAGTGCTCATATTTTTGAAGCATAGTATAACTAAAAATTGCTGTTTTTTGACCAAAATTACAGAATAAAGCAATATTTTTTGAAGTTCTTGCTTTGAATCTTAATTTTCAGCTTAATATGGTCGTTTCATCACTAACTAAGTACATGGAAAACTTTTGGACGTTTTTTGATGAGGCCATCAATTTTTTAATTGTAGCCTGCAAAGACATGCTCTTATAGTCATCAATTATGAAGGTAAATTAATACCTTCAGCACCTCTTTCCCTTGACATCAAAGCACTAAATCTTTATGAATTAAATGTAGCATATTGAGTCTGACATTTGAAAACATAAACAAAACTTGCCCTAAGGTCTTTAAAGGTGGACTCCTGCGTTTTTTTGTATATGATTTTTTTACTTTTTTTAATAGTACGAATTGACAATAATCATAAAATCTTATTATTTTTACTTCTACAGGGTGGGCAGAAAAAAAGGTGACATTTTTTTAAGTTGCATTAAAAGCTTAAATTTTAATATTTTCTTTAGTTTTTACACCAAAAACCAGTGTGGAAGATTTTATTTGATTGATATAAAGTTTATTCAGAATAACTTTCTCAATCTATAATAACTTCAGAGGGAATTAGATTTGTTTTTTCAAATGGTAGCTAATTTTTTATTCGAGATTTTACTCAAATATCAAATTCAAAGAGACAAGTCTTTTTGAGAAGATTTCTGTCTTTTCTTTTCTGTCTTTTTCTCATGTTATTTGGTCGCATGGATAGAGAAGACATTCTTTATTTGTGTCTTCTGTATACTTGTAAAAAATATTTAGTAAGTTACGGGGCAATTAGATTTTAGAAAAGTTTTACATCTTGTTTTTAAAATTTTTGTTTTCAAAGTTGATAAGAAATAACTTGGTTATCTTTTAGTGATAAAGTTTTCAAAAAACCCAAAAAATTAAGCGTTTGGCGAAAGTTTAAAAAATGTCAACTTTTTTTTTCCCACCCTGTAATACAATAGACATGCAGAAATAACACGTTTTAAAGTTGTATTTTTTTACCTTTGCATAAACGCTTCATTTTTGCTGCACAAAGATTTTGATGTCATGTAGTGGATCAGATTTTAAAGAGAACAGGAACTGTGTAGTGACAATAGTTAGAAACAAAGAACATACTGTATAATACCAAAAAAATTGTCATGACACCCTTTCCTTTTTTCATTTTGATAAAAAAGCTTGGCATTAATTTCGAATCTGTCATTTCTAATGAGCGAGCGAAGGTTAGAGAGAAGATTAAACAAACGGCGAGCCAAGATGAAGCATAATTATGACAGAAACTCCCAAAATATATTCACAGATCCACAGCCAATTTACTATCCTTCAAAGAAAAATAGTGACAACATTTTGTAATAATGTAAAGCTAATGCTATAGAGCTGGAGTTAGCTGTAAAAAACTATTTCTTGCAAAATCTGTCCATTCTTCCCATTATCTTACTTGACACTTGGATGATTGTAGTGTAGCAAGGAAGCGATATTAATTCTTGAGCATTATTTATTGCTAGCTCGGTTGACTCCTTGCATTTAAAATAGTTTCACTAATTGTCTATTCTTTTTTCTTTCCGTCTATTCATTCTTATACATATACTATTTATTAGATAGCAATGAACATCATAGACAGCACACAGCAAATATAAGTGCAGAAAAAGCTTTTTATTGGACCAAGATTTGTTGCTTTGTCGCTTCAAACTTCACCTGTTAAATCTCAATAGGTATTTCGATTATCATCTTTGAAAGATTATCCATAAATATCCTGAAAACAAAGCACCAAACCTCTAAGTTAAATAACTGTATAAGTATACAAATACTATACTGCATGAATGTACAAATTCAATTACTTTTATTTACTGTACATCTCCTTTTCCATATCCAACTATTCATTGGTTTCAAAATCTATGTCCCCAAAACTCTTAAAAACTCAAAAAATATTTATACTTTTGTAGCGAATAGAATATAAACTCACAGACAGAATTAAAAAAAAATGTATACAAATCATTCGAAAATGCATTCGAAAATAATAAGATTTTGGAGTAAGGAATTTCAAGGGAAAAATGACAAAGTATTTCAAATAAATTGTCATTTATGTTTGTTCTATGGGTTCTATACGATGACATTATTTCTTTAAAGTTCATGCAGCAGTCCTATAGCATAAATTAAAACAAAGGAAAGCTCAAAAAATTGTATTTGTTATTTTTTTCTTTCGAGTTCTGCCTGCCACAGCATGTCAAATTATAATTGATCTGCTACATGATGTCACAAACATGATAAATAAGCACGTGGCAAAAACAAAGCGTTTTTAAAAATGTGACATCATAAGAGGATATTTAATTTAATAACTCTATAACTAAAAAGTTTTGGGAAAAAAGGATCTCACATTTGAATTTTTGGCCAAAAGATCTTTCAGACACATTAAAGTTGTTTGGGACCTTGGAGTCCACCTTTAATAATATTGCTATGCAAAAACCAACCAATAAGTACACATTGTGAAATAATGGTAACCTTAATGTACCAAAATATAAAAGAAAAGTTGTTCAGTTTAGTGTTGATTATAGGGCTCCATTCCTTTGGAACGATTTAATCCTATCTCTCGGGGCTTTTTTTCCCACAGGCTCAAACTTTCCTGAATATCTGTGGAACTGCAACAGACATTAAGCCGAAATTTTTGGTACCTTCCCAACTTTTTATTGAAAACACGGCGGTGAAAAGACTTTCTAGTAACCTGACACTAAAATCAATTGATGACGTCATCATTTGACCAAGTTATTGATTTTTTAGGAAAAATAGGGACTTTAAAAGGGATTACTAATTAAATATCAATTAAATTTGATTTTCTTGCTTGAATAATGAAGTTCTACATCAATTTCAAGGCCTCTAACTGATTCCAACCAAACAATTCCGACCTGATTGGATTTCTTTGGACCCTACTTTCAATAAAAATGCCAATTTTTGATGTCACAGCAAAAAGAGATGATGTCACCTTTTTTTGGTCACATGATGGCATCATTTGGTGGGAAATAGGTTGAAGTTTTATTGATCCAAGTTTGGTTACAATTTGTTCAGTATAACAGAATTTATAAGTGGCCAAGTGAAAAGTGGCAAAAAGCCCCCCCCCCCTCGCCACTTAACCAAAATTAAAAGAAACTCACTTCAGATAGAGTTACTTACTAATGGCTATGACATCTCTGACTATAATTATTTTCCTCTTCTTAGACATAAGCTTAAAGATTACCTACTTTTTTCTTCTCTTGAAAGCGTTCTAAAGTACTTTTAAAACAATATGACAAGCAGAAAAGCGCTTATGTAATACCTAAATTCAAAACAAGATACTTGGTCAAATGATAAGGCCTTTCAAGGTCTTCTTCTGGTTCCATGCTTCATAGGCATATGCAATCATACGCAATCATAAATTAGATTTAAATATATTTTTTTGTAGTTTTTATTGTTACTAGGCATGCCAAAAGTTTAGAATTATTGTCATTTGTGATGACGTCCTCACTTATACGAAAGGTGTATCTCTGTTTCAAAAAAAAAAAAAAAAAAAATCGCAGTAAACAGTGAGGGAAAAAAATTACTCAAGATAATAATAATTATAACAATAGAAAATAATCATTATCTAAAAAGATATTGATAATAATAATAACTAGCTGCACGCAGCATCGCCCAGCGCTGAACGGTTAATGGAAGCAAGTTTGGAACTTATATGTTTTCGTTTACAAAGAGACTTTACAGTCAATTGCAATTTATCTAATTTCTAAAATTGATGTTATAGGTTGTTGCCACAGCAGCCAACTGTTTAAATTGGTTTAAAAATCTTTAGTACCATTTGAGGTATGCATGTACCAAGTTTGGTAACTAAAGGCAAAGTACACCTGAACTTAAAAAAAGTTTGTAAATTTGCCTTTCAACGATGTCATCAGTTGTTGCCATGACAACCAACCATCAAATCTTGACTCAAAAGCTTAAGAACCATTTTTATTATATGCGCACCAAGTTTGGTGACTAAAGGAAAAGTACAAAGATTTTGAAAATTGACCTTTTAATGAAATCATAGGCTGTTGCCATGGCAACCAGCTGTCAAAATTGGCCTAGAAAGCTTCTGAACCATTTAGCCTATATGTGTACCAAGTTTGGTCACTAAGGGCACAGTACAGGTGAATTTATAAAAAATTTCGAAAATTGGCCTTGTACTGATGTCATAGGTTGTTGCCAAAGCAACAAACCGTTAAAACTGGACTGAAAAACTGCAGAACCATTTTGAGTATATGTGTTCCAAGTCTGGTCACAAAAGACAAAGTACAAGTGATAAAAAAATTCAAAAATTGACTTTTTAATGATGTCATAGGCCATAGCCATAGCAACAAACCGTAGACCGTCATCAAAGGCAAAGTATAGGGGAAGTTATGAAAAGTTTCGAAAATTGACCTTTTAATGATGTCATAGGCTGTTGCCGTAGCATCCAACGGTTCAAAGTGGGTTAAAAACTGCTGGGCCACACTTCGGGTATATATGTACCAAGTTTGGTGAGTAAAGGTATAGTAGAAGTCTAGTTTAAGATAATTAAGATTTAATTAATATAAGATTTAAGTTTTAAAGTTTTTTAACTGTGACCATAGTTTGGCCACACTTCCCATTACAGTAGAGATTGCGCCCATTCATTGACTTTATTTGAATTAGCTTTCTCTTGAACTGTTTTTAATTTCTGGTCTGTAAATTGTTCACATTATTTTACAGACTGCATTAAAAAATGAGCTGTCAAATAAATCTTCTTATTAAAGCTAGCTACTATGTGAAATTTCGAGGTAATAGCATGTATAGCACTGAATCTATAGACATTTTTCAATTGGTCAGTAAACTCCTGGACTCCGATTTGTATGTTTTTTATGGTTAAATATCAGAAAAACTAAAAATTTTCAAATATAGGTTTTATATTTTTCTTACTCCACTCATTGAGATTTTTTGGTTGGTATATTAAAAGTTTGATTTTGAAGAAAAACATTTTGGGTCAGACCATGGGGGCCTAAAAATGACGTTGTAGGACCAAATTTGGTCAAAAAAAGTTTGCTTGTGACACGACAAATTGCACAAGAATACATAGTGGCCTGCACTATATCGTAGGTTCATTGCTTTGACAATTAAAAAAATTCTCAACTTTTTAAAGTTTATTTCTCAGTCTGTTTATGTGTTTAAGTAGAATTTTTTCTCAAAGTTATAGTCGTATCTATTGTAGAAAAACATCCAGATTTAGTACAACTCTACTCCATCAAACTGTCTCTTACTTAAAATACTGACATATTAGAAAACTTATATATACTTCTGTCGAGCATAGGGTGAATGTTTGTATAAGCCTTTTGAGCACAAAATGTTAAATGGTTTATTCATTAAAATAAGAAGCAGACTCGATTTTAAGAAATTAATTTTGATACATTAAATATTTAAAAAAATATAAGGCATAACACTATCTGATAAACTATCTTCAATGGCACCTTTAATAACATATTGATATAAAATTTCTTTTTTTATTTGTCAACACTTGTTTAGTGGCACTCGTTTCGACCATTTTAGCTGAAAGGAAACTAATTTTAGTTCTAGGACAGAATCTGAGTTGTGCTCCATCATATTGATACTGGAAAATACTTTTTCAGCTATAAACAGCTATATAGAAAGAAAAATATCAGAAGCATTCAATGGAGCCATTCTAGAAAAAAGCTGTTCTTATTTCTATCTAGCTAAAAAAATGTCTATAGGTTGGTTCACACGATTTGGTAACTGATAATAAATGGCGATATATAATAATTTTTTTTGAGCGATATTTGTCAATAATATTATTTCCACCTGTTATCTTGACCACATTGTATTCATTTTAGCTATTGCTTTTTCATAAGATGTAAAAATGCAATACTCTGAAGAAAAGGATCTTGCATTAATTTTAAAGAAAGTATAAACATTTAAAAAAATAAGTGCAAAAACTTTTAACAATAAGAGTTGGGTAGAGTTATCAATAAGAGTTTTCAATAAACGTTTTTTATCCTAGTATTCCTTTTTACTTTTGCTATATCAACAAGAAAAGGCATTAACTTGTTTGGCTAAGGTTTTTTTGGAAAGCAAAAAGCTTGATGTAAAACCCATATTTCCATTGAGCTTTTTTGATTTACGTGTCGGTAGAGGTGGACAATAACTGGGGATAAATATCAAAATGATTTGATATATATCATCGACAATAATTGACGATATTTTGGCAATAAATGGCAATATTTCACGATACGCAAGTTCACATCAGCGATAGGAATTAATTGTCTTAAAAATATCACTATTTATGATCAGTTATCGCTTGGTTTGAACCGACCTTAAATCGTTTTTGATCATCGAAGTGAACAATAATGGCTCTATTTTTACAGCTAACACAAGAAAATACAAAAACTTTCGTTCTTTAGAGCAGTTTTTATCTCTAGCTGAGCACGTTGTCGAAAACTTTCCGTCTTAGGAGCTGCTTTTTCTTCCAGTCGAGGTTAAGATGTCTTTATTTCGCTTGAATATTCTTCCCAAGAACAGCTCTGTTTACACAGCTAAAAAAGTCTTGAGAACAGCTTTTTGGAAGAACGGCCCCATTAAATGCTTTTGAAATATCCTTCTTTCTATTTTAGTTTTAAATTTTAGTTATTAGAATAGAAAACATTAAAGTAAAAAATGTTCAGAAAAACGAGTAACTTTTCACTGCTGAGGATTTTACTTTGTTTATAAAAGAAGTAGAATAAAAAGAAATGGCCACTGAGACAGGTTTGGCTGTATTAAATTCTGCTGTGAATACAAGTCTCATGTAGGTATTTGTATCATGTAGAAGCGAAGAAGCCAGAACAGCATTTTTTTTTAAACAATGAAAATGCTGTGCCAACAATTTTGTTAAATGCTTATATGTCCTGAAAATGAAATTTTCAAATATAGTTCTTTTTATATTTTTCGTTCAGTTTTCAATTAGTTTTCAATTCATATCATTCGAATAATGTTTGGAAACTCTTATTTTCTGCTGACAGTAAAAAATGGTATTGATCACGTTACGAAGAGGACCTCTCGAAACAAAATATCACCAATTTCCAATCACTTTCATTGCCTAAGATCATTTCAGTCAACAGATTGTAGGTACGACTGTTTGCTAGATTTTTTAAAGAATTTTCGTGTCTATATTACAGAAGCATGACGCAATTTGTTTTCAAAGAACTACTTTTGATAGGATCCTACCAAATTACATAGATCTTATTTATTCTGAGAGAGTCACAGAGAGCTCGAAAAATTCCAGAAATTTCATTAAAAATCCAGATCATATTGCATGTATGTTATGACCACCTCAAAGAAAAGCGCCACCAATCCTCTGACATAACATACCATGTCTGTCACCATGTTGTAATATGATCACTAAAAAGAAAAATTTTTATCAAGTCAAGATATCATGAGCCCATTACCCAGTGAAATTATTTTACAGACAAGACAAGATTACAAAAAAAAAACAAGTAAACATTGGCCACATAAAACTCCATGCCATTATCATCATCTGGACCAACAATGACACCCAACTG
>JANSTP010110340.1:0-13063 GCA_025330745.1 Cladonema radiatum | reverse complement strand
AACCAAAGGTCTGTCTTCAGTTGCAGAGTTGATTGCTTTAAATATTCTTTCTTTCCCAATTCCCTTGCTGAATGGTCAAAACTTGCACTGGACATTCAAAACTCAAATACTGTCTTCAAGAGGAAAATCTTATCTTTTATATGGCCTGTGGGAAGGTCCATTTTCAGTGTTAATGATCCAGAGGGTATAAAATTCCTCACAAGATTGCGAGTTCGTTTTAGCCATTTGAACGAGCATAAATTCAGACATGGTTTTCAAGACATCGTTAACCCCCTATGTAATTGCAGTTTAGAAATTGAAGATAATAAGCATTTCTTTCTGCGATGCCACAATTTCAATGATGCTCGTGACTCTCTCTTCACTGATATATCAAGCGTTTACTCTTCTTTTCCCACTCTGCCTAGTTATTCAAAGGTTGATCTTCTTCTTCTTGGAAATACTAGCCTCTCTGATAATGATAATGCCCTAATTTTGAAAGCTTCTATAAAATTCATATTGGCTAGTAATAGGTTTTCAAT
The DNA here is from genome assembly GCA_025330745.1 of Cladonema radiatum. Classification (NCBI taxonomy): domain Eukaryota; kingdom Metazoa; phylum Cnidaria; class Hydrozoa; order Anthoathecata; family Cladonematidae; genus Cladonema; species Cladonema radiatum. The sequence goes on along the minus strand of JANSTP010110340.1, from coordinate 12,545 downwards.
ACCAATATTTGGTGAATGACTATTTTTTAATTTATTATTTTTAGGCCATTTTACTACCATTGTGTTCATTGTTATAATACCTCCCTTACCCTTACAGCCTTACAGTGTCCACCCCAGCCCTGTTTGCTTATTGTTCTATCTTAGAGAACGTAAGTCCTGTGATTGTGCCGTATTGTCTTGTTTCTTTTTTAGTTATCTTTATAAAGCTTTTTTTATTTGTTTAAGAACTGTGATGTATCATGTTGTAATTAATAAATTTATAGAAAAAAAAAAAACAGGTGAAATAACTCTACGCGCAAAATCATGGGATTTGGAAAATTCTGACAACAATATTTTCGTTGTAAATCATAACAAACTAGTCATGTGATCATAGTTGTCAAAATCAATCAGGATCTAGTTTGGCATCATCTGTCTCCTCTACAAGCAACACACATAATGAAAAGATTTGAAGGTAAGAGATTTGAAAAAATTCTTACTTAGGAAGAAATCATAGATAAGGTAGGTATACCATGATTTAGAAAAACTGTTTTCCACCTCTTTGAAAAATTTTTCTAGCAGTAAAGACTGATCTTAAAATTTTGGTTAGTAGCCCCTGAGTGAGGATAAAAATCAAAGAGAAAAGGACAGGTTTAGATATGAGTTTAGGGGCGGAGCTAGGCGCTTTAACTTTAGCTAGATAAAACAGTATGAGGTCACTATCCTCCTAAAGTTAACCCCATGTCCTTTGATTGCAACTAGTTATCTTGACCTGACTCGTTTTAAATATATCAATATAACAACTTTAGAAGTTTTTAGAAATTTTATTGGACTGGTTTTATTCAGCACTTTTGTTCTAGGGTAATAGTACAAAATGTAACATAGGTTTAAAAATATGCGAGACCAACATCACAGATTTGATCTGTAAAAAGACGTGCCCATGGGCTCAAGACAACACAAAAGTTTATTGCTAAGATTTGAAAGCAAAAAAAACTGATGCCCCTCCAGAGTCTTTTATTACGCCATGACAATACCATGATAGAGAATTCTTCCTCAATCCATGTGGATAACCTTTCGGTTTTAAAGCAATTTTCTTTACCATCACTGTTATGAATAAAGTTAATAGAATATAGCTTGGGGAACCATCAACACTTATATGAATTTGGCATCTTGGTGTCATTATAAGCATGTTTTGGTAAAATGTCTGAATGGGCATATTTTTCTTATTAGTTTAAAATAAACAAAAGCACATTGAATTGAGAACCTGCTGCCTATTGCAATTTCTTGTTAGTATTGTCAGGCCATTGATATAAATTTATAGATGGCCCAGACAAATTTCTGGTTGGCTGAAACCATGGGGTTACCACATGGTTACATCACTGATGATTATACACATATTTGAGCACATTTGTAGTGGATCTTTTGAAATAAATCCAATTTTGGTCTATTTTTTCCCAAAATTGTGACTTATAATCATAATAAAAAAACATACTCAATTTTACGTAACATTACCAACAATAATTATATTTTTTTGTTATAGATAAAAATTGCTTTAAAAAATTTGCAAAGCTATACATTTCCAAGGGAATTTCATGATGATGTCACCACACAATTCCATTACCTAGCGGCAACCCTATGGCCTAGAGGCATAAAACTGATATTTTTATCACAAATACATTAAAAAATCTATCAAAAATCTATCAATGAAAAAGTATATGAACAACAGGTTTAATATATGCCTCTTTTTAGATTCTGAGGTTTGCTTTCCACAGGAACCAAATTTTTGTATCTATTTTTCCTTATTTCATGTCTATGACTAGTGCTCTCATATATGTGCTTACGAAAAGCTTACAATATGCTTACCATAGCATGTTTCAGTAGAATTTACAAAAAACTATCAGTATCAGCATCAACATTTTGTACTAAGTTCAGCATCTGAAAAAATGAATGAATTCTTACTTTTCAACTCTTTAGGTTAACCTAAAGGTTATAAAAAAACGTTAGGCAGCATATCAAATATCATATTAATACTATTTGATCTGGTATATACTAATGATTCTTGGAAACTAAAGAGGCTGGAAGTTGAATTACTCAAACCTATCAAAACAGTAGAGATATAAAATTTAATTGAAGCAATTTTCAAAAATAAAATTAAAATTAAAATTAATGAAAAACTAAAATTAATAGGAAACATGCATGCCAAAAGCAACAACAGAGTGAACTAATTTTAAGCACAAAAGGAGACTTGGATGAAAACTTATTCCTATTCATATCTTTATCACCTATTCTTTACATAATCTATTTTAAATATCTAAATATTTTGATAAAATCTGAACTAATGTTCCATACTTTATCATATCTGAGTGTTATCAAATCTAAAAGTGACAGATTGCAAAGCAGCCGTAGCTGTGTCCATGCAAACATGTACCAAAGCAAGCTGTCCATGGCTAGTAATAACTTGTTTCCTTTAATAATGAGAATATACAATACAGATCACCATGTTCTTGATTAATGATTGATTTTCACCAAACCCAGGAGACCTGCATAATTTGGCTAACATAAATATGACTGCACTATAAATTAAACAAGAGTTGAAGGAACTTCGCTATTCAGTTAAAACAAAAAAACAACAGATAGACAAAAGAAATAAAAAAATTGCTTTTTGTAAAAATAAAGACCTACTTCTCATAAACATCTGAAACAGCATATTCCTTGATATTATTCACAACTTCATTCTCAACTCCATTAAAAAAGAATTGTAATTTATCTGTAGATCCATTGTAATAACAAGTGTTATAATTGACGCATTCCAATGATTTCCATGTATTCAAAAGTTGCATATCGATATCATCAATACTATTTACATTATCAGTTATAACATAAAGATTGGTGGTAGCCCTTGTGAAGCATTCAATCATTCTGTATCTTAAAAACCTTGTTCCAAAGCGCAACATAAAGATAAAATTTGGAACTTCGTATCCACGAATGGAAGCATAGTCAGTAAGTAAGATGCAGAAATTTGTTTCTGGAACTTCTTGTTTGAAGAAATTCCTGACACTATTTGTAAATGGGAATGAATTTTCTAACATATATGTATAAGTTAAATTGTAAAGATGTTCATCATATGTGCAAACAACATACTTTTCATCATCAGAAATTGCTTTATTCAAAATTTTTGTCAAAGTGGCCAGATAAAGTGATGAAATGTTTTTGAATCCATTTTTCAAATGATACACATTGACAGGATCTGCTGACACACAATGACCAATATCCTCTGATTGAAGATAAGAAATACTTATTGGAGAAAAATTTCTTGCATCATCATCTAAAGCTGTCTCTCTGCCTAGCTCTTTGTCTGTCATGACTGCGAAATCCTGATATTGAGAATTAATGTTTGCTAATGTTTTGGCTGACTCTAAAATTTTAGATGTATTTTTGACAAATTTATTTATTTCTAATGAGGATCTCAGTGAATACTCCAAATTACATATTGAAAAAGATGTACTTTGAACTATTAGATCAAACTGGTAACCAGGATCATTTTCCATGGTTTCATTATTTGAGTCAGCAACATGCTCTTCCATTGACTGCAAAGCAACAATAATGTGTGAGTTTTCATAATGTGGTAAAATTTGTGTTAAATGAAATATTTCAATTTCATTTAAAAGTGATCCATTGAACTCATCAATAAATAGGTGAACTGTTTTTGTTTTCCAAGCATCTTTCAAAATTTCCAAAATAGATGATAAAGTAGGTAAATCATAATTCCCAACTATCAATTGCTCACTAGAAGTAAAAACTGTATTTTTTCTTGAGTGACGTGTGAAAATTTTTCTCAGGTAATGGACGTAATTACTTTGTTGATCATGACAAACAAAATAAGCAACATCTTTACTAGGCATTGCTTTTACAAATTTTTCAAATTTCTTCATTAAGATCAAACTCTTTCCACATCCATACGACCCGCGCAACAATATATGCTTTTCATTTGAATGCAATATTTGAAATTGGGATGGTGTCAACAAAACTAATTTTTTGAGTTCATCCATTTGATCCTCAGGAGAAAGTGAAAACGATGGAAAAGCATACTGATGTAATGCTTCAAAAGCAATCATACTTCTCTTCAGAGATTCACAAATATTAACATCAATGTTTTCACAACATAAATTTGTATTGCACTTTAGTCTTTTTATAGTATTCTGGAAAATAGTTTTGTACCATTCCGAAAACTTTTCAGAATTTCTAAAAACATCTTCTTCCACATATAAACGATTATTGCTACATTGCTTGCAAAAAATAGAATTTCCCTTCTCGTTGTGAATAATAACGTTAATTTGGATAACACTTCCAATCCTCAGCTCGTTGTGAAGAAAGTTTGCAATTTGTATATTGTGTAAAGATTTATATAAAGCTTGACTTTTTCCTTCTGTTGTTTTAGTAATGTATATTGCTACATTGTCTTTAGATATAAAACAAAAGTAATGATCACTGAAACTATCTTTTCTAATAACTCCAGGCTTGAATAAATTGATGTGTTTTGTGTAATTATAACCTTTTACAGCCAAACCATTATCATCATTATCTTGAAGATATTTTTTCAAAGTATCAAGTACTGGACAAAATACATTTGGCCCATCAACAAAATTGATGGCTTTTACATCTTTAAACATTGTGAAGGTATCAATATATCTTTGTTGTGATTGAACCCAATCAGAATAAGATTGATAGTCAACCAACTGAAATTGATCTGTTCCAACTCTCACTTTTATTGTAGAATTTGATATATTTATATGTTCATATTTGTTCTCTTCTATCCCACATGGATGTCCAACATACAAATGATTTCCTGATGTGGAGTGAACTAAAGATAAGAAACAGAGAAGAGGAAATTAGGAATATTGATTTGAAAAAACCTCATAAAAATATCAAATTAATACAAACTTAGGATACTGACAGGGAAAAAAGTGAGAAAAAATCAAATTTTGAGATTTTATATGAGTGTGTTAAGGGTCTCTTGAATATTTCAATTCTGTAAAAATTTGTCTATAAATTCAATTTGTCTATAAAATTTCCCAAAACCCCCAAAAAAAGTTTTGAAAAAAATTAGACGATTCACGTTTCCATGACAACAACATTCTATAAAAATATAATACGTACTCCAACATACGGGTTTTTTTAATAATATCTCAAACCCGTTAGAAGTTATTGAAAAGGAATGTTTTTGAAATAAAAATTTTCCACGTTTGCATTACTTTTCTAAAAACGTTTTGTGGAGGACAAACTTTTAAAGATGTTTCTATTAATTCCCGAAACAATATAGATATAGCCTTTTATCAGAAGCATATGAGAAATGAAATTTTTCATAAAATTTACTAAACGTCTTTACAGAGAAATGAACTTTTACCTTTCTTATGACACTTTGCTCCTGCTTACAGGGTGTGTCAGGCTCGGAAAAAATTGAAACTTGGCTCTTTAGAAAGAAAAATCTTTTGCCTATGGAAATGTAGTCCAGTTTTTTAAATAACCTCGTAAAAGGTTTTTTACTTAAAGTTAACGCCAATATGATATGATTTTGAGAAGCTTTGAGGTGTTTCTGGAAATTTCCAAAAAAGTAGCACTTCAAAAAAATTTGTAGTACCTTTCCGTTGATATAAGTGTGCTTAACACTTTCACAAAAAACCAAAGAAAAAAATAAAAAAGACAACCTGAGCCAGATACAAAACATAAAAAGCAATTTTTGTCAATACCCCAGAAAATGCTGACTTGTATTATAAAGTTTTTTTCTTTTAGAATTCTTAAGTCTTAATAGGTTTAACTCAGTTTTACATAATGTAATTTCTTTCAGCCTTTGCATTATTATGAATGCCCTTTTTTATGCTTACTGTAATGCCTCGATAAGCACCCATCCTGTAGTTGAAATTATTAAATAAGCACCCTCTTTGAATAAGCTCTCACCCCTCAAATAAACGCCAACCATTCACGCTTCAGAAATAAGCGCTTATTTGAATTTTGGATAAAAATATTAATGAGAGTCAAGGAAAATTTGCAACAAATATTGAATTGGCAGCACTGTTTCATTTTTACTTTCAATATTATTTGTTTTTTGTCAAGGAATTAGACAAGAAGTTTATCAATGAAAAAGGTTTTCATTAATTTGGATCTTTTTGAATTGCTTTCAAATCTATTTTTTAAAATAAGCACCCCCTGGAATAAGCACCCACCCAAAAGCCTCAAAAATTTTACAAGCGCCCGAGCGCTTAATCGAGGCATTATAGTACTTTTTAAAAATCTAAATGAATGGCCATAATAATAAGGGTATTTATAAAATTGGAATGCATATGATATCTCACAAATCTACTGTTGTTTAAAAGTAACAATTCTAATATCTACAGGCATGGTGCCACTGTTTTTTGCCAAGTAAAATATATTTAAATTTTTTGGCAAGTAAAAGTCCTCCTTTGTCACTAAAATAGGTCTTTAGCTCCCCTCAGATTGATATTCATGACGCTGTCTCTGATCTACAATTATATAATAACTGGTTTTTAATTGTTTCAGGATGATTATTACTATCACAATGTGAATATGGATTTAAATTTCATCGAACATATGCTATTTATAATGATTTATCTGGCACTACTACAATTGGGGGGGCAAGGCACTTCGTTTATCTGTTAAAGGAGAAAAGGTATTTGCAGAAATATTTCGAACAGTGTTATTTTAGCAAGCTGCATGAGGTGGCGCATCACGTTGAGGCATCACATGGGTAACTAATACAGTCCAAGTTGCTGAAAGATTACTGAAAATAAATAATAGATTGTTTAAAGATTCTAAAACTTTTAAGCATATCCATCAAGAGTAAATGGTTGCCATAGTATGTGTGCAAAAATTTTATTCGACAAAGTTCAAGGACATTTTTGGTTTATGTCTACTGGGTTTGCTTAGCCAAGGTAAATCCTTGGTTTTAATATGTAGTCAGGTCAATAAAGTGAATTATGAGTCGAAACTCGTAATAAATTTATTAGTCCAGTCAACTTATGGCACAAAATAGGCTGACCCAAAACAAATTGCAAGAGAAATGATTTTTTCTTTTTTTGCCACTTCTATCCATCAGAAATACAATGTGAAAAGTTTGCTCTGGTTTGCCCATGCAATCATCAGATTTTTGGTGTGTTATATCGTATTCATTTTATGCTTATTTTTACAATGTTGAGGCTTTTTGAAATCCAGATTATAACATATTTTTATAGAACATCAATTCTTCCATTAGACTTGTGTATAATATATTTTTGAGAGTGATGACGCCATCAAAAAAGCAATACGTAGTCACATTTATGTATTTTTGAAAGAAAAATGTTTTTAGAAGAACAAGCCGAAGACAAATTAGGCATTAGGAAAGGAAGTCGAAACATTTGATTTTGGGTTCATACCTACCTATCACCCCAGTGACCTACCTACTGCTGTAATCATATACATAAAAAATTTTATAATTTTCCATTATTGTTAATTCTATACTTTCAATACTTTACATTTAATCCTATTCCAACTGGGGGTGGGGCGAAATTCACCCCTGCCCTCCCTCCTGTAGTTTTTTTAGTATTGCACAAAAACTAAAAGAGATTTTGCCATGAAACTTTGTGACTTTTAACAAAAATTTATCTGGCAACATTTTCATCATAGAAAAATTTTGAGACCACGCCCACTTTTACCTTGGCAACGCTCAAATAACAGTCTTTTAGGTCAAATTTTGGGGTCATACTTGGGCTAAATCCAAACTTTGGGCTCAAAACTTCTGTAAATCCAAATGATAACAAAGTACATAGTTTTACTAAGAAAATATAAAAACCGCACATAAAAAGCTCTTTTGGTTCCATTTTATTGATCCTCCAAAGTTGAAAACCTGAAAATCCTGATTTTCGCAGACAAGTCGGAAAAAATGATGACACCAGCAAATTTCGATGACATCATTTTGAAGCCATGGCAAAAATGTTCCAATTTTATTTATTTTTTATCATACTTTATGTTTATGATTTCCTGTTCTTTATTTGTTTCGTTTCTTTCTATTTTTCTCCCCCCCACCCTTCTTATTATTGTCAATACGTTACCTTGCTGCAAGTTGCTAATAAATTAAGACTCCGGCATTTAGCAGAATTGAAATTTTAAAGACTGTAAGTTAGAAGCTAAGGTGCTAAAACCTGAATGAGTGAATTAACTACCTCAATATTGACAAGTTTAGCCTATTTTCAATTTCAATTTTCATATTTGTTTATTCTAAGAGACACATTCTGCAATTTACAAGAGCCATAATAAGGCCAAATGGATATTTCAAAGGCAGAATAGGCAATGAGTAGGCAATTTCAATGCTTTCCTGAATTAAATTGTTTATTGCTCATAAACAAAATAATGTAGTTCAAAGAAACCTAGCTACTTTTCCAAAACTTCATCTGAGAACAAAGTCACGCTTTTGCAACTGTCAATAAAAACATTTTGGTCCGAATCAAGAAAAAACCTAAGTACTATTGCTGTAATATGAACCCAGGATAACCTCTGTAATGAATGAGAAATAAAGGGATCAAAACGGCCTGGGAGATACTAAAACCGAATCATCTTTTTTCAATTGAACACTATTTAATCATTTGTAACAAGCTTGGCTTGTGTATAAAGAAAAACGATATGGAAAAAGAGAAAACACTAAGCCATTTTTGGCTTAACTTGTGTTATTTAATGCAGATCTTAGTTTCCGACTTATCTTCTATTGTTTTTCTTTCTTTCTGTCCAAGTTTTTCAGAGGTATCACATAGCATCTCTTCATTATGATACCTCCCTATCTATCGATAAATCAAGATGTGATTCTGTAATAAATTATAATATACCTAGATGGGATTCAAGATTTAGTACAAGGAAAATTTCTCCCAAGTAAATTACCCCTTATCAAATTACTCTGAGGAATATTACCCCTTGGAAAATTGCCCGTCAGTTAAATTGCTCCTCACTGGAAGATATAACTCTTGGAAACTAGTTAGCCTTCGGATACGTTTTTCCCAGAGAATTGCTTTCATTTAACAAAGTTTTGATAATAATTCCATACTCTCTCCTGCCTTCCAACAAACCTTTTTTTGGATAAATACAACACTTTGGGAGATAATTTGACAGGGGATAATTTTTCGGCTGGCAATTTCCTGTCACGTAATATTTTTTTAGAGCAATATTCACTTTGTTTTTAATCTCTTAACCAAAAATGTTTCATCTGAACGTCATCCTTTTTGAGCCTATCAGCGACTTACTGATTTGCATCATGAAAATTTTTTTTTCTGAAAAAAGCCTCAATGAAATCCACTTAGCTGTAGCAGTTTGAGAATTTTTTCTGGACTGTCTGCTGACTGCGGAGAAAAAAAAAATGGATAGATTTTTGCTTTTTCATGCAAGATGTGGTGTTCTTACTACAATAATAGTAAGGAGTTGAGAGACTGCATAAGTTATAAGATTTTTGCTGCTACTGATATAAACTTTTGTGGAGTATTAACTGATTTTATAAACGTTCACCATGGGTTTCAATGGTTTCTCCAATTCCAATTTTTGCAGGTTTCTCTCCCCTAGGTATTTGATTCTTCTAGGTTCCCTGCTGTCAATTGGTCTCTGCAAGGTTTCCCTCGGCTTTCATTAAAGTAGTTATGTTACAGGAAACTGCTGACAAAAACATTCTCTCATACTTGCTTGACATATACTCCATTAAAAAAAGGAAGTTTTATTGAAATTTACCCATTTTAAGGGTGCACTTCAAAAACCAATGAAATCATTAATCTAAAAGGATATTAAACTGCTCAAACTTAAGAGTGTTTTACCATTCAATCTTGGCCTCAGAGAAACGTTATTGAGAAGATTTCAAAATTACACCAGATGCTGTAGTAAGGTAGATTGCAACAAACAATTATTTCCATTATTTGCATGTTGAGACGTGCTACTAACTTAACGACGCAAATTCTCATATTTTATCCCCTCCCTCCTTAACTCTATTAGTATCTCTGGGCTTTTTTGACTTTGAGATCCTGGAGAGAGCGGATTCCTCCCCTTGATATTTTCTGAACCACATAAGATAAACTGAAAAAACTTTGTACAGTAATAGACCAATATATTATGAACACATTGATACTAATTTCAACATATGAAGTCAACACAATCTGATGACATCATCTTTTTTCACCAACAAGCTGTCAAGTACTGACAATTTTTGAGTCAAATTTTAAATTGCAATGGAAAGTGAACCAAAGGGGCTTTTAGACGTGGTTTTTATTGCTTCTATACTAACAGAAAGTAATGTTACATCACGTAGTTCAGGGAAATTGATCCAAAAAACAGAATTTTGACCAAAAAATGTCGACAAAAAAATAACTAACTGGAGCTGAAAAGGGACATGGTCACCACAACAGTAGGCGTGGACACCTAAATTTTTATCTTGAAAATGTTAACAGATAAATTTTGTAAAAAACCACAAAGTTTCAAGGCAAAAGTGTTTTTAGTTTTAGAGTTATATGAAACAAACTATTGCTGAGTTGTGGCACCAACTTCCTGATAAAGTTACGTTGTAAAGTAGCACAAAATTTAATTGCAAACTTTTTGAAGTAAAAATTTTTCAGAAACTCGCCCCCAGTCCTTTGTTATCTTGTCATCAATCGACCTTGGTACAGCAATTTTTGTGTATATTTAGAAATATTGGCTATCATTTCGATGTAAATTAGCTGTATCTTCGCTTTTCTAACTTAATGTGGCGAATTAGGATACCAAAGGGTAAGTCATGTCACTTAGGCAAGATAATAATGTCACTATGATGTCATAGCCGTCGAAACGCTAGCGGAAACGTGAATTTTGATTTTCAGCGCTTTTGATGACGTCATTCTTTTAAAGGGACCTCATATGTCACTGAAAAAATTTAAATTGATTTAATTCATCAAACTACACAGGTGTGTGCAATTTTATGGCGATTTATGAAGTTAGGTTCATATGGGTGGTTCAAAATTTTTACCAAAATAGCGCCCTTTGAAAATCCCCCATTTTGGCCCAATTTCAAAAAATTTTGAGTTGAGAGGTAAATTTTTGAAAAATACTTAGTTCTACTCCTTTTTACCAAAAATCATCATCTCATTGGATTTAGAGGTCTCTCTGTGACATCATCAATATTTGCTCTTGAAAATTAGAAAATATGGCAATTTTTGGGCATTATTGATGACATCATCACCTGCTCACGAGACTTTTGAGGGCATAATTTATGTTTTTGGAAACTACTTATGGTACTTGATATTCGTGCCAAGTTTCATTTCATTTTGTTGAGTATTAGAGATTTTAATCAGTGGGGGTAATTTTTAACCCTCTCTCCATCCATCAAAAGACTATCAAAAACCCATCCAGAATAGTGTTAAATTATTAAAAATTACGAAGGCAAATCAGAGCAAACTTTTAGGATATGATTACCTATATATAAAGAGAGAAAAAGAACATAAAAAAATTTCTCTTGCAATTTGTTTTAGGTTTAAAGATATATTGACTGGACTATATAACAAAGCAAATTTGGCACATTTTTGTTTTGGTCTTGGGAGTTCTCTCACAGAAATTGCAAAAATCGACCTTGGGAAACTTATTTTATTACAATATTATATTACTGGCCTCTCAACCCTATTTAGCCAGGGAACAGATTCTGTGACAAGACTAATTTATTTAATAATGGCTCCAAAAGTAAATATTGAAACCTCATGAAACTTCATAACTTCTACAAAAAATTGTTTAGAAATATTTCTATACAATGTTTTTTTGATGACTGGCCATGCTCTCCATTGCCATGGTAACAACTTTTTTGGTCAGTGGTAAATCACTTTTTGATCTCATTTCTGTATACATTTAGATTTCCAAATTGATTTTCTTGAAACCTCAAACATATGTAAAACTTCTCATTAATATATGAATGTATTTCTAGACTAGATCTAGTCCATTCTATAGAGCCTGAAAACGCTGAAGTTTGTTATTTCGGCAAATTCAGGATATAGGATATCTTGGCAAATCGGCAAGTTCAGAGAATCTTCTCCTGCTTCAAATTTCGCTCAGCTTTAAAAGAATCAAGAACAACTAGTTTCTAGTCTAAAGTGTTTCATGAAAACGACATGAAGAACATTTTTTCAAATCAATATCAGTCTATTAGTATTTGAGCCCAGAGCAAATTGCACTAAGCGTTCATTTGATTGAAGTGAAATAATGAATACTAGCTGCACGCAGCGTCGACCTAACGCTGAATCGTCGGTTTGGCCTGCCATCAGTCCTTGCTGATATTAGAAAATTTGAAATTTGTAATAGTGAGGGGGCAGAGTCGCACGGCGCTCAGGTGTTGTATTGGCCTGCTGCGTGATTCCTTGCTGATAAGCTATTTTTTCAGTATTTCAAAATTAATGGATGAAACTGATGTAAATGAAGTTATTGAACATTGAATTGGATTGGCTGCCAAGGCTACTGATAAGAAAATTTTGTCTAAAAAGACTGGAAATATTATATTTTTATATAACTGTCTAATTATAATCCCATAATTTTAG
>JANSTP010110229.1:2122-13070 GCA_025330745.1 Cladonema radiatum | reverse complement strand
TGCAATTATCGCTTGTGGTGCAGAGTTATGCTGAAAAAGCTCGAAATTGTGCCAATATTTTTGACCAAGGTTGTAGGTCAATTGGATGGAAATTTAACTTGAGACAAAACTGATCAACTCTACCATTATTATGTATTTTACCCATGCCAAACACAAACTCAAAAACACACACAGAGAGAATCACAGCAAAAACAATCCATAATATTTTGTTTACTTAGCAACTAAATAAACGTTAATAGTTCACTCAAAAACCTGTCAGAGCCTGATATCTTTGAAAAGGCACAAAGTGTTTCGAAATACCATCTAAAATTAAACTTTTTGACCTTTCCTTATCACGAAAGCGTTCGATATGCAGACTCGTAAAAGACCTAGAAAAGAAACTACCAATATACTCTAGCGGCATGTTTATTAACAAAACTAGTGAGTTTCTATATGGGAAAAAAAATTTCTGAGCCTAATTGAAATACTTTCATACCTGGAACCAATCTATAGTACAGCAGCTGATCAACGACGGGAACTGACGTAAGCGGTTACGGAATGCATCTCCGATAGGACTCATACACAGCATAATATGGAGGTTATCACGACACCGACTCACAAAGAAGTTGAAAAGAGCTAATGGAGAGAACTCTGTATTCTTATCTTCAGCTTGAGCTACTGCAAACGATCGCACAGCCTGATAAAAGAAAATGAAAGCAAAATAGAAAAATTAGAAGAATTTTCTTAATGCTATCAAAGACATTCACTGGGGCTGAGGTAATTTGCACCTGTTTGATGAAACATGCAGGATTAACTTCATTCGTTCAGGATCAGTTTTCTTACCCCTTATCAATCAAGCATGAATCACTTGTAAAAATATTTTCAGTTTTTAAAGAAAATTAAACCAGGTATACTTTTGCGATCAAACTCACTTTTCTAATGGCCACACCCTTTTAGAGCTTGGTAGGTCATTAATTTGAGATCATTTTGAAACTTTGTTTAACCAGTAAACTTGTGAAATTTGTAACAAAAACTTTATTACTAAATTTCTCAATCAAAGTCAGGTTTTCAGAGAACATATAAAGCAAGGAAAATACGAGGCTAATATTAGCGTTCTTACTTCAATCAATTCAGCTTTTTCGTCAACCGCAAACAGATTGGGAACTTCTCCTGTATTCAACAAACTGTCGATATCTTCAAGAAATGATTCTTCTTTTATCTGAGTGTCGGTAAGAAGAAATACTGTCGGTTTGCCTTGTCCACCTGCTGTCTTTAACACAGTCTGTAGAAAAAAACAGTATGATGTCGCCGTGGTGTAGTGGTTAAGGCCGTTGGCTCTGACCAGAGCGCCCCGGGTTCGATTCCCCGTCCGGGCATGATAAGTTCATATGAACTTCTGGCCTAAGACGTAAAACTAATGCTTCCAATAATAATAATAAAAAAAAAAATGTCGGACTTAAAAATCCATCTAAATCGATTTTAGAACAATTTTGGGATTTTTTATTCTGACCTAACCTCAGGTTCAATAATCCTAAACTTGATCTATAAGTACTTAGTTTTTGTTCAAACTAATTCCATGTAACTCTACTTTTGACTTACCAATTATTTTCTATTCATTAAAGTAACTATTCACTATCTACAACTAACTCCTTTCAATACATAGTAGTGCTTATATATTGAAGGAATATACCACACTCAATAAAAAAGCAAACAAAAAAAAGAATCAACTTTTCAAACATGAAACTACCTTCAGATCTTCTCTCCACTCAACCATTCCATAACTTTTTGATATTTCTGGTTGGAATACATGGAAATTCGATATTGCTGCAGCCAACCGACTCAAAGATTGACGTCCACTTCCACCCATACCAACAAGTAAAGCATTGCCACCTGATTGTTTTAATACTCGACTGATTCTCGACAGATGTTCAAGCACATACCTAGACAAGAATACAATTATATTTTTTCACAGCCACACTGAAATTCTTATTGCATATCAAGCTGTACGTTCTTGGCTTTCAGAAAATTTGATTAATAAGTTTTGCATAGAAAACCCCCCTTTCTTTGTTCACCTGTAACTTATAAACACGCTTCTATAAAAAAAACAGACTTATTTATTTTCTTTTCGAGTTAAAGCTAAAAAAGTTGGTTATTAAAAGTTTCTTTCAGAAACGAGAAGGCACGGAGAAAGGGGTACTCAGAGAAGTGGGTGTATGATACCTTTGCCTTACCAAAAAATTCTTGTTACCTGAACACAACCAAATTCATTTGTGTTTTATGAGTTTGATTATATTCATCTAAACATTGTTCCACTGTGCCATATAAATGATCGATCGATTCTACTTCTTGGTATAAGCGGTCTTCCCCCATCTATAACATTTGTAATGAATTAATGGATAATTGTAGAAGAGAAAATTAGCGTATTGGGCAAAACTACATTGTATAGAGGTTGAGAATGACTTTCATTCAATACTTTGGGTGATTTCAAAAGCTAGTTTTTTAAAAAACCAAATTAAAAAAAATAATAAATAAATAATTACAGCCTCCGGGTTGAGGTAATCTCCGAACATCAAGCTGCGCATGTCATCTTCACATAACTAAAACAACAACAACAAGAAAAATTATTTTAAATATTTGAATTCTGAAAATATTATTAAAAAAAAAAGTTGTTTCTTACTTTCTTGTTTGAAGCCAAGTGTTTGAATAGCTTTTCAAAATCTTCTTTGAAACTATCTTTTACCACTGTTTTCAATTCACTAAAAATGAGGTATAAAATAAAAAGATGAAAAATAGAGTATTTCATACATAAAATAATCAATCGTCCGTAGAGACAAGTTTCATTATCAGTGACAACTAAACCAATACTTTCACTTCACAACTAGGTTTATCTCAAATTGCAAAATTCGGGAATTCTACTAAAGGTTCTGAGTAATACTTCAAAGCATCACAACATAAGAAATAAGCTTGGAGAGTAATAAGTTTGGAATATTTTGTTCAAGAAACCTAATGTATCAGTTTCGATACAACACACAGTAAACTTAACGCCAAAATTTTCGTTTTCTTTGTAGCTATTAATTATCAGTAAAAATGATGAGATATTAACTTCTTTGGGGATCTAGTTGCCCTCTAGGATAACCAGAATAATGAGATTTTCTTCAAACATCTCTATAGGCTCCTTACCTGTACAACCATGATCTGTCATTGTCATCAACAAGTCTATCGTAAAACACTCTATAAACTTCATGCACCCATAAGCGAATCAACATTTTCTTATCCTTAATCGATTGAGGTTTTATTAGCAAGACACCATAAATGACACGTGCAAAGTCCCGCAAGTTGAAAACATAATGTGACTTAGCTGGAGTAGGAAGTAAATTTCCAACAGCATCTTTGTACATCTGAAATCAGAATAATTTATTATCTAATATATTATATTATCAGTCTCTTTGATATTATCTAAACTCAAACTGAGAATAAAAAAAAGTAAACAGGGCAAACTTTGTATGAAATGAATAGAAATTTAGTACAAAAAAGACAATATCTAACAAACCAAAAGGTCAAAATGGACCATACTTGGCAGGAGTGATGCCCTTGGGGTCCTGCATCTTTTGAACCCCACCCCTAACCCCAGACTCGCTGACAGTGATGACCTCATATATTGTGTAATTTCACGTTAAAATCTTGGCTCCTCTGTAACCGCCAAGCACATTTTTTTCTTTCAAGGAAACTAAGTTCCAGGGCTGACCAAGGTTTTACTTATGCTTTAGGAACTACTCATCAATTTGTAACAATCAATTCTTTTATGTTTTTCATACCCTGAATACTAGTCTGCTAAAAAAAAAGAATGTTCTCTGGTTTATTGTTTCATCATAAATAATTTCTGGATAGGCGAAAGGAGGAGTATTTTGCAGGATCACAAGGGCATCACTCCTGCTAAATTTGATGGCCCTAGGTATTGTAGATCCGGTACTATGAAAAAAAGGGCGAAATCACATGATTTATGATGTCATCACTGTCAGCGAGGGGTCTTGGCGGAGGGGGGATAAAAAGTTGCAGAATCTCAAGGGCATCACTCCTTTCAAGTTTGGTCCATTTTGACCTTTTGGTTTGTTAGATATTGTCATTTTAAATTAAATTCCTATTCATTTCATACAAAGTTTGCCCTGTTTACCCATAATGCTTTTCACAAACATGAAAAACTCTATTCAGTAAAACCTGCCTACAGTTGCCACCCAAGGGAGGCAAATATATTTGTCTTTGCAGGAAGGTGGTCTTTATAGACTATTCAAACTGATTCAAGGGAAGGAATTGACTGGCCACTTAGCACAGCTTTGAGTTAAAGCGAAGAGGCCACTAACAAAGGCTCCACTGTACAAAGCATTTTCAGCAAAATCATAGAAGAAACGACAACAAACCTGCAAAGTGGCAGAGATGATTTGCGATCCCACAGCATATGCG
Organism: Cladonema radiatum; assembly: GCA_025330745.1. Lineage (NCBI taxonomy): Eukaryota > Metazoa > Cnidaria > Hydrozoa > Anthoathecata > Cladonematidae > Cladonema > Cladonema radiatum. The sequence goes on along the minus strand of JANSTP010110229.1, from coordinate 8,633 downwards.
TCTCCAGGAAAACTGTTTTCCTAAAATGATAAAAGTTCAATAATTCAAAAACATGACAATTTCATAAAAGTTTTCTGACAGATCAGCTCATTCTTAGTAACACTTTTCGCAACACCATTTTAGCAAAAATTTAGTACAAGACTATGAAGATCATAACCAAAAGATGTGCTATAACACAAAAAACGATGTTTTCACCTTAAAATAATGATTGACGATGCTCCCGAAGATTTTTGTCATAGTGTCATCACTAAACTTGGTTATACTGATGATATTGAAATGCCGTAAAAAGCGAGATGTCACTGGATTTTTCCCATCTCCAGGAGGACCCATGGCAGTAACAAGTTGAACATCAGTTAGTTGCAAGCGAGAAGTGTCTTTCTTATCATACCTGGAATAAAATAAAATGCACTGACTATTTTCTAAGAAAATAAGTCAAAGTTTACTCAAAGAAATCTCATAATAAACATAAAAAACAAATTATAGCTTGAAACAAAATAATTTTACTTACCATATCCCATGATCAAGTAATTGTCTCAGTAATTCAATAGGAGGCTGGGCACCATATTGTTCTCTTGCAGGCATGTTTACATCATCAACAAAAACAATAAATCTAAGATGTATGCAATAAATTTCAAAAAAACAAGAGAATGAAAATAGAAAAGGAAGATAACTTACCAGTTTTGTGAGAAAAAAATGATTCAACATAGTATATAGCTTACTAGGTAGATTTCTTACTGGGTAAAAAATTGTGAATAACGTAAAATATGCTTACTTTTTACCAACTGGTGGACCAAACACTCCTTTTCTTCTTTTGTCCAGTTTTGACATGATCAGATCCTAAATATTGGAAATGAATAAAAAAACATCATCTTTTTCTCTATATTTGAAGAATATAAAATCCTTCAACAAAATGTTACCGAGAAAAAAAAATGATACTGAACAGTGAAAATAAAGAGCATTTTGTAGGGACTTCAAAGGTTGGGTTAAAAAGAAAACCAAATAGAAAAACGTAAACAAACCTGAGTTTGGTTAGCAGTTGTTTGAGCAGAAAAATTAACAAACATTGGCACATATTGATCTGCAGGAAGATGATTCATCAATTTATCTTTGACATAAACACTTTTTCCTGTACCTGTCGGACCAACAAAGAGAACTGGTTTTTCGTTTCTCAATAAAAGTTCCATTAGATGTGAATAGCGAGCAGTATCCATTGTTGGAACTATTATATCAGTGATTTTTCTTCCAGACGGTAAGCTTGAAGATGTTATTGTTTTTGTCCATAATATCCAACTCCCTCTACCTTTTCTCTGGTGAAACATGAAACAAAAAATATCAAAACACTGATATATAAGCAGCCTTTTCCAGGAAAGGTTAGAACAACAACATTTTATAAATAGACTAGAGTTAGAATAGATAAATAGTTAAAATAGACTCTGACGAATACATGCTGGTAATCACAACATTATCTAGGGTGAGATGTATTCAGAAAATTTAAGGAGACAAAAACTTTTAAAAACCAGAAAAACAGTGGGCCTTGCAAGGACATAGACACACGAAATTGCAAGTGTACATGCCTACACACATACCAATTCATTTACATGAACTTTTTGTATCACTTGCAATAGAAGGCAAATATACGAAGGTTTGATAGAATAGCACATGCAATAGCACTTACAAAATCAACCAACATAATTGAATTGCAGAACACCAATAAAGAACATTTAGCTTACTTCAAACATATAATCATACACAGGTGCATCTGTAGGAATAGGGCAATCTATTTTTCCAATTGCACTTGGGATAGGGTGCTCCTCATCTTTTCCCGACAAAAGATCTTTCAGTTTTTCATCAAACTTGTGGCGACTGTTTGCATCACAAGTGGCACCCATTGACCAGATCATTCCAAATATGAATGATGACTAAACAAAAAATAACTCACAGGATTACGATCTTCTCATAATGTTCAAACAAAAAATCTGTCAAAGTAAATAAATTAATTTACGTTAATGTTGTTTCTTGCTACAAAGCAATGAATTGCCAACATTCTTTCCAAATGTCATGTTAAATAAGTGTGGTAATTTATAATGGAATGAAAGAAGAGATGAATACAGAGAATGTTGTTTTTAGATTTTGTATTTTCTTAAAATGGATTTTAAACCTATAAAGGATGAGTCACCATGAGTAAAAACCATGAGTAAAGACACTTTGTTTTGGGGTGTAACAGACTTAATAACAGCCCTCTGAATCCAATTCTCTGGCAGTTGGCAAAATCCTTAAAACAAGGTGGGTAGAGGGTAATTTAGGCCGGCAATCAGGTCGACATTGCCATTTGCCGTCCTGAATTCAGAGGGTTGTAATGATTTTCATTAATGAGGTTTAAGATAGTTACTTACACATAACCATGACTTGATGTATTTTTGTTCATCTTCTTTAATATCTTTCATCATGACTTCAACAAAAACCATGAGAGAATGAACAAGATTGCTATCAGATGTTGGAAGGAACTCCTAAGATCAAATCATGAAACGTAGCTTTTAAGTAGTTTTATTATTTAAGTAAAAGTTGAACCTGAACTTGAGCAAGTTTTTTAACATGCTTTAAAATGGTGTGAGCTCTCCCTCCCCATTCCAAAAAAGGGTGGATAGATTTTCTGAAAGATAATGTTATTATGGAGACAAAAAAATGGGGGGGGGGTATATGAACACTGTCGGGATCCCTTATAACTAGAGGTGTTAATTATAAATTTCTTCAAAAGTAAATGATTTGCCTAAAATAAGTCAATAAAAATCATCAAAAACTTCTTTGAGAACGATTTCCATTATTTTCATAACTTTTACTAGCAAAAAAGTCCTTTCAAAAGGATTTGCCCTTTCACAGATTTTTTTTTTTTAAATTTTAATCAAAATGCAGGTGGACAGTGACAGCGAGGAGCTTTAGATTAATGTGGGGAGGGGGATGCTAGAAAAATGGGGGGATGAATACCCTTTGTGCATTATAATTTCATTTGCATTTTCAAAAACTTAAATCTGAGGCTATGTTACGGCAGCAAATGAATTCAATTTTATTTTTCAAATCAAGTAGATCAATGCATACAAAATAAAATGTGTTATAACCTTGCATTTTTTCCTCAAGAAATTCAGTATAGGAGGAACAAGCCACTCAAAGAGTGCATATATAACTTTTTCGTGTTCGCCTTTAATCATATCTGGAAGAGTGGAGATCCATGACTTGACCAACGGCCTCCAACCAAGAGATGAAGGTTCCAAGTAGATCATACCACATCTACTAACTGTTGCAGGCTGTAAACAAAGGACAACATAAAGAAATAATTCCAGTGTAAAGTAAAGTTTTGGTATAACTGTCTTTTAAAAAGGCCCAATGACAAGCTAAAAACATCTTAAGAAAAAAATATCAAACTAAATTTGCTTTTACACTTTAAAACAGGACAAAATAAATAATTGGAGAATGGAAAAACATACCGATGCTTGCGACAAATCATTGGCTTCAAATATCAAACTCATAACCTCCGACAACTGAATGATTTCACCACTCATTAAGCACAGCTAAAAGCAATTTATTTTATTAATGAAAATAACTGGGATTTAACTGGATCTTTTTATGATTAGGACACTACAGACCTTTTTGTTATCATCCAAAACAGTATTCATGTTTTCAATCCATAGGGCATCAATCGGGCCATCAAATATTACCCACTTTCTAGTTTCTGTTTGATCCGCAGCATATTCTCGAAAGGTATTTGCACATACACCATCTGTCCACTAACATATACAAATCATTGGGTAAAAAATTTTTTTTCAAAGTTAATACTCAAAAACTAATAAAAAATAAAGTTCAAAAAATAAAAGCCAGACCTCATGTGAAACAGGATCGAATTGACCGAATAGTTGTCCCATCGTTATTGATTTAGGATTTATTATTCTGTACCAAACCTGTCAGAAAAAAGCATTTGTTTGTAATTGCATAAGATTGTTGTTTTTTATTAATTTTGAGGGGGTAACAGTTTAAGGAACATTTGTTTCAACTAAGTCAATTCGGGTTTGGTGATTTTTTACTCACCTAAAATATGGAATTCTTACCTTAATTTAATTTTGTAAGAAATATAAGAAACCATTCCTTATAAAACTCTGTAATAGCGAGTCACATGGAACTTGCCTGCTTTTTTCTAACAGAAAAGTCTGAAAACCTCCATGAAAACAAAATTCAGTTAAAATAAAGCCATACCTTGTTTTCATTCTGTCCTTGTTCACATAAGAGTGATAATGCGTCAGCTAATACATACAAAACACTTGTCTTGCTTGCGAAAGGCTCACCAACCAACATGAAACTAAAAAAAATGAAGGAACATTAATATGACATGTGAAATCAGTTTATATGAAAGAAATCCTGAAAAAATATTATACCCATGTCTAACAATCATCATTTCATAAGTTTGAATGATCTTTTCTTTGAAGAAGTCTGTAGTTTGAATGTTTCTTTGAGCGCTGACCTAAAACAAACATTATTCAAAACCAATGCATTGTTCGAAATCAATTACAAGAAGAACACAAAGACTCAGTCCTCTTTGCAATGTTCTCTTTTTGATCTAATATCTGGTATTCTTGCATTCAAAGAAAGCACAACCCAGTGGTTAAACTTCACTTTTTAAGTGTTCATCCTGTTGGACTACAGACAATAAAATTTATCATGAATTTGGTCGTCCGACTAACTAATTTGTTCATATTTAAGGAAAGGTTTAGCTAATGGAAATAAAAAAAGAAGAAATCTTATTTCCCTCTTTTTCTATTCGAAAAAATCACTTGTCTAATTGGAATAGAGATTCCCTTTTCTTTGGAAATCCAATTGCCTTCGGAAAGCCAATAGTATGCAAGATATTTAGTTATCCTGTACAATTGGACAACTGCTTAGTTTTGGTACTGCCACCTTTCCAAATCTCATCAATTAGATAAACTATAAGTAGAACTAAACTTTTTAAACCTTGACCCGAACTTGAACAAAAAGATGACAAAAATACGATAAAATGTACCTGCTCTACAGCAGCTAAAAATGTTTCGTAATCGGCTTGAGGTAGTGTTATCCCAGGAAACAGATCAGATATGATACCTTTGAACAACGGAATATCATGGGAGAGAAACTTTGGTTTGTTCACATCCAAAATTGAACGCAACAATAACACATCTTCATTGTCATTTGGGAATTTCAACTTCAAGTTTCCAGCAGCCGCTAATACAGCTTTCACAGCTCTCATACCATAATCATAATGGAATTGTGATGATAACTGAAAGTATATAAGATCGCTATTAATCTAATCTCACATGGAGAGAAAAACTACAGAATGTGCCTTCTAAAATTAAAAAAATTAAATTTTATGAGTATTTGACTACTATTTCTAACAAAACTAAGTATCTCTAGATTTGTGATATAGGCTGATGAGAGCAACAAAGAAAAACCATCCAGGAATCAAACAAATCCATTCTTTTTGTGTTTTGATGCCACCAAAAATAAAATGGAAGTTTTGGATAGTATCCAGTAAATAGTTGCCATGATTTTGACTGGCATCAAAAAATTTAAGGCCTTTTGGATGGGAAAATACAGAGACCAGATACTAGAAACTATGCCAACCAACATTTCTTAAAAAAAGAATGCATTCACATTTTTTAGAATGCCACTCTTAAAGACTTTTATGTTGTCATATTTTAGATGGATTCATTCTTTCTCCTTTCATTGACACACATATGGATATTACCGTAACTACACAACCAATTGCCAATCAAGCTAAAATCTTCTGTGTGTAGGTTAATGAATTTGTAATGAAATTTTTTGTGCTGCATAAAACACATATGAATAAAAAAGTATAATGAATAGAGATTTCCATCTAGGTCAATACTCCCTTTAATGTTTGTAATAAAAAGAATAGTAATTCATAGCTTTCGAATACCTTTGATGGCATGGCACCAGCAATATAAACTTACTTGTTCTGAGCAGAGTTTATAAGTTGTAACGATCTTTATAGCAAGATTTCTTGCATCAACAAAGCCATAAGAATATAACATAATCTCGCCAATCAGAGCATAATCAGGAACCATCATTGCAACCGTTCTGAATAAAACCTAAAAACCACATGGCAGTTAGATTACTCCTGCACTTATTCTCACAAATAAATAATTACAATGAACAAATTAGAAAATATTTTTACCTTCAAGTTATCTGGTAATTCAGAGCGCCCTGCATAGCCTGGATTCATAGTGATACAAACGTAACAATTAGGATTCAAGGCTAACTTGGTTCCTTCAAAAACAAACTCTGTTTGCTTTGATGCTACAGCTCGTTGAATGCACAAAATCTTAAATCAAAACATAGAAGCAAAATAAAATATAGAATCTTCATAGGAGTTTAATGATGCATCAAATGCAATTCATACCTGCTGTGCGACAACAGAGAGTACTTCTAATTCAATACGATTAAATTCATCAAAACATGCCCAAGCACCACA
>JANSTP010110118.1:0-13071 GCA_025330745.1 Cladonema radiatum | reverse complement strand
TATATTGATTTTCCTCAACCATTCCGTTTTATCAAGTTGATTATCTTGCTGAGAAGATGGAATGGGAAAAGTTACCTTGGACACAATAATTATGTGCAAAATGCCATTCAGATAATGGGAGAAGCAACTGGTAAGTGGTTTTAGTTACAAAAGATGGATTTATAATTTTGCCCAATTGAAAGTTTTCTATGATACTCTTTAAACTAATAAACCTTTTCGACACTGTTTCTTGTATTTAAAAATTAAAAAGTTGCCAATTGCGCAAATGGTTTAACTTCATTCACTCATTGGCCATGCTGGATTACAAAACAAGCATTCTATGTTTTTTTCTGTCAATCAGAGGTTACTTTTTCAAGTGTCTTAAGTTCAAGCTTTTGTTAAGGAGCACTATGAGGGTTAGGTTTTTTCCTCAATTTTCAACGAATATGGACTTCAAATACCAGGAGCTATGACTTTTTGCTTAATTCTTTTTATCCCAGAGAAGATAACAGGGGAGGAAGATTCCGCCACAAGGCTCTAATATCATTAATAACTTAAAAACTAAAATAAAAAACATCCTAAAACTTTATGATGTTTCTATAAATTATTTAACAACATTTTGATAAAAATATTTTTTCTGATCATGTCCACAATTGCCATAGCAACCAGCTTTTTGGTCAATGGTAAGCCTCTTTTTCGATATCATTTGCAGAAAACATATCTGGGTAGATTCTGGAAACCAGGAAGATATCTTATATCTTAAAGCTCTAAGATGATTTGAAGATGTGTGGTGAAAACTGAATGAAAAATGATTTTATCGATGAGCCTTAACGTTTAGGCCAATTTTGGTAGCTACTGCTTTTTTTTTTTAACAACATCATTTTTTAATGACATTGCTATACCAAAAGTAAGGCTGGGTGCCGGAGTGGCCGAAGCCGGAGAAAGGCTGGATATCCTTCCATTTTCCTCTAGCCAGAGCCAAAGCCTGAGTTTCAGTTCCTTTTTTAAAAATTGGCTGAGAACAAAAATTCTAAATAGCAATTTTTTTTCTTAAATTTGCTTTGTTAGTGGCTTTTATAATCTTAGTTATTATGGTTATTATAACTTATATAACTCTGATTTTGATTATCTGCTTCATAAATAATTTGAAAACTCAAAACGGCAAATATTTCACCACCTCTATACGTTTATTGCTTGTTAATCTGCTTCATAGATGACTTAAAAACTCAAAACAGCAAGGTTTTCAACACTTTTATTATGTTTATTTCTTGTTTATCTGCTTCGTGTATGACTTCAAAACTCAAAACGGCAAAGTTTTCACAACTTATGTAATGTTTATTTCTTGTTTATCTGCTTCGTATATGACTTCGAAGTTCAAAAACACAACATTTTCCCAACTCGTATGACGGTTATTTCTTTTTCATCTGCTTCGTATCCGTTTTCAAAAGTCGAAATGGCAAAGTTATCACAACTAATATAATGTTAAATTCTTGTTATCTGCTTCGTATATTTTTCCAAAAGTCAAAACAGCAAAGTTAAAATAACTGAAATATATTTATTTTTTGTATGTTCTTCATATAATTCAGACAATTATCAAACATTTGAACTGTATTTGTCTTCTACGTAGAAAGATCATATTAAAAATGTTTATTTCAAATTGAATAGTGAGTTGTGAATTGTATGGAACGCCAAACCGAAAAAAAATCAAGTATTCATTGCACAACGTCAAAGTTTTGTTGCACATAACTTAATTTTGGTTGCACATATTTCATTTTAAGTTTTACATAACTAGCTTTTCGCTGCATGATATTCGTTTTCGGTTTCACGTAATTCATTTTTCGTTGATCATATTTAATTTTCGTTTTGGCATAATTACCTTTTTATTGTTCATTTTTTTCTTGTCGTTGTTCCTCAAAAAAGAAATTTTTTTGACATGATTATTTTGTTTTGATAACATTCGAAAACAGAAAAGTTTTTTTTCTAATTTCCATCTAAAAGATTACTTATTATCAACATAAAAATAAAACGAAGACATGTACCAATTTAAGAATCAAGTATTCAATCATTTCTAACCAGGGATTTCCACACACTCAAATCCCTGAGTTAACAAATGCCAAGTAGCAAGTAACAAGACTCTAGCAATAAAAAATAATTAGGAAAGAATATCGTTTTCTAAGCCTCCTATTTATACTACTGTAATGAATTGTGTATTAATAATTGGGGATATTATGGGGTATTTACGAGTTCTTTTAGGGCGGCATTTTAGATGCGGCATTTTACTTTTGACTTCTTCTTTCACCCAATTTAAGTTGGGAGGTAAAAATTACATCTCCTCCACCCAAAGAAAGGAAACTGCAATTTTTTTATGTCTAAAATTTAGTTGTGCATATTTCAGCCAAATTCTATGGGGCTTCGATGGCCGCAACGGTCCCAACGGGCACTTAGTCGCAACCAGTCGTACCATTTTTAGGGTCAAAAATAGTAAAAGTTTTGAAAAAAATGCCAAAAAGTTATTAAAAAGTTTTTTGTAGTAGTTTTTAATGTTCATAATAAATCAAATATGTTAGGCACATTTAGCTAGAAAAAGCCCGCTTAGGGTGAAAACAGGATCCAATTTCCCGAATTTTCAATATTTTTTAATTGGTTTAAGTACTGACATAAGCACTTTGAGGACACCCAGACCCAGGTCATTGTGATCTTCTGAAACTAGAAAGTTTGTTCTACAATCCTACCAAGTTTCACAACTTTTAATTGAGTTTTAGAGATTTTAGATTAGGAGAGGGGTAGGTTTTAACTGTCTAACATCCATCAAAAAGCCTGTCCTGAATAGGGTTAAACCATTCAACAAATATAATTATAGTTCTCTTTAGTATTGTATCTTAACCCCACTTTGTCCCTTCACCCCGAATTGTTATCTGGCGGCCCTGTAGAAGTTAGCACACAACTATCCAGCTGGATCTTCAAGAAAGATCGGTTGTGAAAGTAGGAGACAGCACGTGGGCAAATACAAAGTTTTTTCGTCTCTTATAGCCTGAAATCTCATTCCCAGCAGAAAGGAATCCTTATATTCTCTAGCACCCTGAGTTACTGCCCCCTCTGATGCCTTCCCTTGTCTTGCCACTGTAGTTATAAGAGCGCACTGTTATGACTATGTTGCCACCGATAAGATACAGGGGTGGATCTAGCATTTTTGAGAACATAGTCAAATTTTAAAAGTTGTATGGTGATGCATCATACATAGTTTTCTTTGATGACGTCATAACTTTCATCAATTGACCAGCGCCCCCGCATAGTACAGATATAGAACACAAAGTAGCTAACAAGGTTAAAAACAACAATTCATATCCACTCCTACTACGACTACTACTACTACTGCTACTACTACCACAGTAAAAACAAAATTAATTTAATGCGCGTGCTCACTCATAGCAAATTTTTAAGGAATAAAAATAATAATTGATATAATATATATAGTATCGTTTATCCACTTAATTTCGGTAAAATAAAAAAACATGAAACTAAGAAATTCTCCTACGGAAATTTTAATCAAAAAGTGGTATAGAATATAAAAATTTCTCGCTACGCGGACATTAAAACCAATAAAAGTAACAATAGTACAGTGAGTCCAGAGACTAAATTTAAATTAACTAAAGTTAAATATTCCGTATTCTTCTAAGCCATAGTTTAACCATTTCAAAACTAGCTACATTCTAAAAAGAATATGAAAATATGTGGGGTTCCTATCTAAATTCAAAATTTAAAATTGAGTTAATGCCAATTTTAAAGAAATAGACCCCTCTGATCACACTTTATTGAGTCTTTAAAGATAAAAAACTTTTGAACATTTAGTAAAGATTTACAAGAGAAGAACACAAGTTTCATCTTACGCTACCCGATGATCATCTCTTCAGAATATTTTCATTCCAGCTCTGCTCTGTTTACTCTGAAAAAAACTCGAAAACAATAAGATCACTAAAGTAATGAAAAGAATGGGGCCGTTTCACCTAAGAATATCAAGGCTCATCTGCATGACTAGATCAAAGCAAATTTAATCATCCATGAACAGCTCACTTACAAAAACAAACATTCACACACAAACGTAAAGTTTTTTCTCTTTTTATTTGAAGAAGTTAGTGAAAAGGATTAAAAGAAGTGTTTAATTAGTGCAAAGTTTCATTCAAGTGGACAACCCCTGGTGCACTAGCCAGTTCTGCTTTTTCTTGACACTTGAATAATAATAAAAAAAAACATTAAAAAAAAGAAAAGAAAAGACTTTGCAAAAACAGATAAGAACTCTTTTTTAAGGCTAAAGGGTAACATAAAACTAAAATATTATGGTGCTTAGTTTAATGAACTGAGCGAACCCCGGCACACCAACGTTGAAATCGTTCAGTCCTTCTAAATTATAAAATCTTAAATTAATTGTCGTGTAATATTAGCAAACAACTAAGTACAATAAAATAAATATAAAATAGGATTTTTTTCAGCTATTTTTTTCAGTGAGTTTATTGTTAATATCTATTCACTGTTAAATTTTGTAATAGCATATAAATAGTCTGATTAAGAAAAAAATTAGTTTTCAAATCAATGCCAAAAGTCCAGTCTGCAACGCTTTTCAGAAATTTCTTAATTACTTCCTCTACAGACGGAATAATATCTTCATGTTGATACATAAGAGCTAGACCATTAAACCGCTCTGATGTCATGGTCGTTCTTAAATTAGTTTTCAAAAGTTTCATAGCAGAAAAGCTACGCTCATATTCATAAGACGTTACAAGGAGTGTAGCCATTATCTGAAGAGCTATTCTTATGTTGTCAAATCCTATGGAAGGCATGAATTTTAAAGTATTAGAAATATTATTTGGGACACTTTCAGGAAATGTTTCCCAAAAATTCTCCCATAAGTCCATCTCAACTAGTTCAATATCAACTAGCCTATAAGCAGGTAAATCATCAAAATAAAACTCTACATATGCTGTGAAATTAATCCTCCAAGAGGGTTCTTCTAGCTTCTTGGAAGATTTTTGGTTTTCCAAAGAGGCAATCATTTTATAGGGTATTGCAGCCAACTCTTTATATGGAACTAAAACACTTGTGTTGAATCTATCATCCATTTCTCTAGTAAGATGATCTAAGAGAGAAATGATTATAGTCTTTTTATAATAATCAGAAGGATTAGCATATAGTACAGTTGACCTATAATTTTGACGTAAAGGAATTCTAGGTGTTTTTTCCTCAACATTAATTTTCTCTACAAGACTGACAGCCTCACCATACCACTTCTCATGATAGTAATCAACCGAGGTTCTAGATGTTTTTGCTAAAACTTTCATTGATTCAATAAGATGGATGCCATCAGTTATTTCATTACTTCTTTTTTGAAGCAGCTTTGTGACAAGTAAATATAGCAATGAATCCAAAAGAGGTGACATTTTGTAGGTGAACTGTAGATTTTGAAGAAGTAACTACATTCACCTTCTTTTCTTTATTAAAATGCATTTCCTTAAAGTATAAACAATAGCAAGTTACAAATCTTCTGACAAACACTATAATACAACATTGCAGAGAGTCTCACCAGACAGACCTTCTTCACAATGAATAAATTTAACAAATTTTTCACAAATGTCAAATTTTTCACTGAGATAGCGCAAACATAAGGAAAACTGCTCTTTGCCTGAAGCATCCAAACATTCATCATCAAGAACAGTAAAGAATTTTGCTTTTTAACATCACAAACTAATTCAGAGGTAATAAGACCGCCAATACAATTAATTAAATCATTTTGGCCAGTTTTTGACAGATAGCTTGCATTTTTTGCAGCATTATCCAATGCTTCTTTAAATTGCGGATTTGCTCCAGCCCTATAATTTATAATTTCCAGAAAATTTCCAATATTTCCCAATGAATAACCACCAAACTCATTGAATTTGATGTCATCACAATGACCATCTGCCACATGATAGTATTGTGTCAATGATTGGGATTAGAAGTTTTCGATTGTTAGCCCTCTCCATTGCAAGTTGTTCATTGATCATTTCATCAATAGGTTTAACTGTGCCTTTTTCCTGGGCAAACAATGCATTTAAGAGAGTGGGTGTTTCTTCATGCAAAGATTTTTTGGAGTCACCAGCTTTTACATCATGTTGTTTTAATAAACTTGATGTACTAGGTTTTGCTTCAACAGCCTGTGTTATGAAGTTCTTGCAATTTGACATTAAAATAGGAAATTTATGAGAGTGCAAAATACATGGTAGACAATAACCTCCGAGGAATATAGGAGAATATCTTAGCCAGGAATACTCACGTAACCAGTTACAATTGAAAAACCTATCAAATTTAATCTTAGGAAATTTGTAATTTGGCTCTGGTACAAAAACAGTTTTTGCAAGCTGTATGATTTCTCCATCTGACAAAGATGATGCTTTATCAAAGAAAGTTGCAATATCGTTTCCAGTTACAACACTAGCAGCAAGACATTTAACACTGGATGGATGTTGCTTAAGTGTTGAAGTCTTATTTATGGTAATATTATTAGTATTAGAAAGAGCAACATTATTAAATTGTTAGTAGTAGTAGCAGTAGCATAAGGAGAAGTAGTAGTACTAGAATGGTTTTTAGCAGTATTAATAGAAGTTTCACTCTTTATTAAATTAGCAGTGTTCCGAGTAGTTAAAGTAGCAGCAGCAACTGTACGTGTGCTACTTGTAGTTAAAATTGATTTGGCAGTGTAACTTATCGAGGGTTTTTTATTCACAGAATTGAGAGTAATATTTACATTTGGTCCAGAATATTTTAAATTTTAAGAATGAGATTTAAAAGCTTTGCTATTCTATTTTAAGAGGTATCTTTGAAGGCAGTGTGGGAAATGCTATTTTTGATTGAGTTTTTGAAGTGTTTCCTTCCAGCTTTAGTTTTTTACAGTCAACTCGTTCTAAAACAAGTACTGACTGCTTTAAAAGGTTCTACAATTTTACATTTTCTTGGAAGAAGAGTTTTTATTTTCAGACTTACCATAATGCCTCGATTAAGCACCCTCCTTGTATAAGCACCCCCCGCGAATAAGCGCCCACCTTGTAGTCAAAATTATTGAATATGGCCCCCCCTCAAATAAGCACCCACCCGTCAAATAAGCACCCACCATTCAAGCTTTAGAAATTGGTGCTTATTGGAATTTTGGAGGAAAATATTAATGAGAGTCAAGCAAAATTGGTGACAAATATTGAATTGGTAGCACTGTTTTATTTTTAGTTTCAATATTATTTGTTTTTTGTCAAAGAATAAGAAAAGAAGTGTGCCACTGAAAATTTTTTTATTCATTTCGATCTTTTTGAACTGCTCTCAAATCTAATTTTTAAATAAGCGCCCCCCTTGAATAAGTGACCACCCAAAAGCCTCAAAAAAATTTATAATCACCCGGGCACTTAATTGAGGCATTATGGTATTTAACACTGTTGACTTTATTTTACAAAGAGGAACATAGTGATTATGTTTGAAAACGGAACGAATAGAATCATCAAGAAAACAGAATAAAATATTTAGATCTGAATTGATATTATGAGAAATTCTGGGCTCAATAGTTTGATCAAATAAAAACTTTAACTTATCTAAACCAAACTCAGGATAAAATGTTCTAATCCTATGACCTAATACAAAGGAAAGAGAGAGTAAGCATAGGAAACCACACCATGTTTTATCATTTAAAATGTGTGGGGTCTCTTCTTTAATAAGGTTTTCTGCTGTTTCTCCTGCAGCAGCAGCATCTAAAGAAGTATGAGAAACAAGGAAGCACACCATATTTTTATAACTACTAAAAAAAGTATTCTCATCACTTTTGAAGACTTTCACAATAAGTGGATGCTGAGAATAGAATTTTAGGTTGAAGAACAATTCAATTGATGTTGCTATTCTCAATTCTTGACTCAAGGAGTTATTCCCAACCAGCATAATTCAAGCTGAACTGAAGAGGCAGTTTCCATTCGCAATAGATCTAAGAGAGAAATAAACATATATACGCGATTATTATCGCTAGTTTCGGAAATTTACGCAATCTGATTGGTTAAAAAAACGATGCAATTTCTTATATTTTTAAAACAGTGCAATATCGACGAAAAACGATGTAAATAACGAGAAGCGATTACAACGTCAAAAGTTTACTCTTTCGAATGCATTGTAAACATAGACTTATATATATATTAGACCGGACTTAAGCTCAAAATAGAGTTACCGATTTTTTCGCCATAAACCATGTTTGATGAAGACCTGGATACGGCATATTCTTACTAAAAATGAAAGCAAAACAAATGCAATGCAGCAACCTCTCGAAATTGCTATGGAATTTTGTAAACCAACTGACGTCACAGGTCTTGAAAAATGGTAGCTTTTTCGGTAACGCATCTTTGAACCAGGTGAAATGCTACGCGTCCTATCTAGTATCTATATAAGTCTATGATTGAAAACAAAGAACTTTTCAATGAAATTGAACTTTTTGTGATGGTTTTTCTCGTTCAATATTGCAAATATTTTTCTCGTGAAAATAAAAGAACTCGAAAAATATTTGCCATATTGCACTTGAAACCATGTGATAACTACTACTTATTCTTGCAGCTAAACTTTTTAAAAAATATGCATTTTCTTAGAACTAAAATGTTTGTGGAGTTCAGTGTTAGGCAGGTATATTTATTACACTTGCATGAAGCAAACTGTCAAAAATGATACCAATATCGAAGATTTGGACATAGCATATATCTGCATGTCATGCAAATTAGAAAGCCCAAAATAAAAACTTTCTTCACAATAAAATGTAAAACAAATTTAAACAAGATTATTCATCTGATGTTTCCTTTTAGATATACTATATGAATATAAAACGAAAAACATTCATCCAAGAAAATACCGATAAATATCTTTGGAATATTGGCTACAATCAGTGAAGAAAAAGAGAGATTGATGTCAATATTGAAAATAATAATGCATTTCACAAGCTGATTAAGCTTCATTACTTCTTACTGTTTTCTAGAATGCAAAAAACACATTCAATAATTAATATTCAAGGAAAGCATGACATTAGTTAGAGTGGGACACTAGAAAACATTAAATGGCTCGAATACAGTGCTGGTCTGCAATGTCAGCTAGATAAGATGGCTCCGCATAAAAGGTACTCCATTCGCTCCATTTATATATTGCTACTGTACCTCATGAAATATTGATTAGATATGAAATCTGATAGATTTTTCCTCCTGTTTAATCGTGGACGCATCCTTAGCAATAATTCTCGGCTGAAAAAACTCCAAAGTTTTCCAGTGTTTTTTTTTTTAATTTTAGTATGTTGTGCTTGTTTGTTGCGAACACGGCTCTTTTTTTTGCTAGCCACAAATTCCTAGGCGAGCAAACAAACAAAACCGTATGCAGTTTCGTGAAGCACAGACAGAGTGAAGCTAATCTAAGAGCAGGCCATTGTCGCTGAAAATGAAAACAATGCTAGCTATAACCTTTGTCAAGATTTTTAAAACTTTTTGTAATCAAATTTTTTAAATATCAATATGAGAACATTGTTATGTTGTATAGATATGAGAGGCGAGAAAGCAACACACAGATTTCTTGTAGAGAGAGTGTAACTATATTTGTAATACAAAATTATTAAAAACACAAACTAGGGTAATTATTTAGTATATAATTACAGTCACAGTGTGTCAAATGTTGATTGATCAAATCTTCTGTGAAGCTTGACTATTACGTAATGACTCGAAGCAATGACAAACCAGGGTGGGAGAAATCAGTTTTGGAAGCTGTACGTTGACGTACAGGCCTTATACGCTAGAATATTTTGTTCAAGCTTAATTTGTTTTTTTCTATAAAAATTTAAGCTTAGTGTACATCCACAGTCTTAATAGTATGTTAGCCATAGTAATACTTAGACAACATACTTAATAAAGTAAAATCTGAGTTCATATTAAATATTTAACATACTGGATTTTTACTCAGTATATGTAGATTGACGTACCGCACAGCTTTTATTATTTTGTTGTACGTTTTTAGTATCTGATAAGTACATACGTACTGACGTATAGGATTTCTCCCACCCCGATAATGTAACAAATATTCTCTCAGAAAATCTGTATATATATATAGCTAGGCACAATTTTTCTTATCGTGCTTCAAGTTTTGATACAAGGCTTTCAAAAAATCTTCCAGGTAAAAACTGAGAAATATCCAATCAGAAATCCATGTTTTTATTGGCTACGTCGCCAGAGCCTGGAGGACAATGTGTGCAAATTATTCCATGAAATACTTACAGCAAATAGTGAATCAAGCTAAGCTACTAATATTTGGCATAAGTGTCATCAAGCACCGATATCGAATATGCAAATCATGTTTTCAGTATATATCTTATATTCTCTATAACTATACTGGCTACTTCAATCACTACAGCTACCACCGGTCAGCCAGTATAGCTAGCTAAGCTGTAAAGCCTATTGCATTAAATTTTTTGTTTGATTCAGTAAGGAAGTTAGTAATAGCCTGCTATTTTCTTGATAGTTTGACCTTATAAAGAGCTTAACTGCACTTTGGGTAACTAAAAGACCACTCAGAGAATAAAAAACTGCACAATTACTCATCATGACAAAGCAAACTGTACACAATTTTTATCAAACCATCGAACTAGCTGCAGAACGGCAAAATTTCAACTTTATCCAAGACTTTGCTGACAGAATTGACACTGTAATGACAATTACAAACAATGGTCATTAAAAAGTTGTGTCATAAACGACAGCGTTGAAAAAATAGAGTTCAAAACAGATCTAAAAGAAATATTATTCACTTACTGTGTTGCGATGGTACTTCCTTTGATAACCGATGGGATATAAGTTTCAGAAGAAATGTCCCTAAATAAAGTCCCCTGAGAAAGTTTGGTGGTAAGAACTTCCGCATTAAGAAGCCCTCCCATGTCATTAAGTTTGAACCTAATACTTTCAACTTCTCTCACAACATCTTTCAGCTTCTCTAGATTATTAGATTGCATGTATAGTAACACAGACTTTCTTAGTTCAGCCATGCTTAAGAAGACACAGAAAAAGAAAGATTTCCTTCTTCACACGATTATTTATGGATGGTTTGCAAAGCAGTATGAAATCGATTAAGGTCAAATTTATGCGCACATTTTTTTATTTTCTTTCAAATTAAAGAAAATTATAATGAATTGTTGGATCGCTTCAGGTCATTTTTTCTTCCCGACTAGGAGGTTCCTTTCTTTCAGAAAGATATTAGGTAGTCGTCTGTTGGTAACGGTACGCAGTGAAACGGATCTCGAAACTCATTACACACCATAGTCAAATACCGTATGCCGTGGACATACCGTAAATTTTAACAGACTGCAGAGATGAAAGCGAAAATTTTTTTTTATAATCTGAGAAAGTTTCAAACTTAATTTAGCTAAAAATATTCTAATGGCCAGAATTTAGCTTCAAAAACAAAAACCATGTCAAAAAATTATTTCTTGTCAAGTTTGTAGGTTAGTCATCTTGACTAACTTGACTACCCCTAAATCTGCCCCTGAAATAACAAGAAGGCTATGAAGAGCTATAACCACCCATAGA
This sequence comes from Cladonema radiatum, assembly GCA_025330745.1. NCBI lineage: Eukaryota > Metazoa > Cnidaria > Hydrozoa > Anthoathecata > Cladonematidae > Cladonema > Cladonema radiatum. The sequence goes on along the minus strand of JANSTP010110118.1, from coordinate 1,498 downwards.
AGCTTTAAGAATGTCAAGAATTCACTCTTTACAAGGGTTCGTACTGACGTTATATCCAGCTCAAAGTATTAATTATGTTAATTATGTTAATTATGAACAACCAAAATAGATAATTTATGAGCAACCAAAAAAGATAATCTATGAGCAACCAAAAAGATAGCTTTGAACTACCAAAAAATATCTTTGAACAATGAAACATATCAATGAATACTTATATGAACAATATGCAACCCAATGTAGAAAATGACCAAATTTTTCGCTTATTTAAGTATTAAAAATTGAAATTGAAGCAACAAATAAAAAGTTTTGAGCAACAAAGTTTGCATTGCATGCAACAATATTGCCTAATTGTGTAAGGCCGCGTAGCAGCCGCAATACAATTGAGATTTTACTTTATAATATGTTAATACGATATAATACTGCATTCTTTCAACTATTGCGATCATACGGATGGATGTAGGAGAAGAACAACAACAAATTAAAATAAGAAAACATCTTTCGGCGTAAAGTAAGGAAATTACAAATTATCGCATGTTGCGAGAATTATGGTAAGCACCACGCTGGCCACGCCCTCTACCATATTTTGGATAACCTACAATATAGAATAAAACAATATTATAAAACTTTTGGGTAGGGAGTGGAGGGCAGTATTATATCATATTAACATATTATAAAGTAAAATCTCAATTGTATTGCGGCCGCTACGCGGCCTTACACAATGAGGCAATTTTACTTCATAATATGTTACTACGATATAATACTGCATTCTTCCAACTATTCCGCTCATACGAACGGATATACGGATCCGGCTCCACATGATATATATCTCACCGCCGGCCCGACATCGTCCTCAGTTCAAAGCTTATTTCAAACCGAGCGACTTTTGAAATACACTTGCATTGCTCTCTACTGACTTATGGTAAAATTTTTGCCATGTGGAAGACTGAGACCAATTCCCTCTTTTTATGATATCATCAATCGAAAGCCCCTGTAGAAAAACTTTTGAAGTCGAAGCTGACCTGGTAGAATGTGCAGTAAAAGAGGCTGTATCAATACCACACTTATTCAGTACTGTTTTGAGCCACCCAGCAATGGTTGATTTGACAACACTGTGATGTGGTTTCATTGTACTCAACAATAAACCTGACTGAACGTCAGTATTCCTAAATTGTTTTGTTATCTTCAAATAATGGTCTAAAATGTTTACTACGCAAAGTTTAGGTTTCTCAGGGAAAGCCAAGACCTCCATAGGCGGTGGTGGTTTTTTGCCTTTCTTCCATGTTTTAGTGAGCCGATTAAAGTAAAATATGTAACCATCATTTTTCCTTATCATAAACTCAACGTTCAGAAAAGCTACCTCAGAAGCTCTACCTGCAGATGCGAGAGCTAATAGCATTGCTAACTTATGAGAAAGATCGCGTAAACTTAAGTCCTCATTATTGGCACAATTATCAAAATAATTCAAAACAATATCAACATCCCAAATAAATAAATTTTT
>JANSTP010110007.1:0-13071 GCA_025330745.1 Cladonema radiatum | reverse complement strand
CATGCTGTGCAGGACAGTATCGTTTACTTACAAGACTGGATGGCTGAGTGGTAACCTTCTCCAAAAATATCAATCGAGAATTTTTGTTTGTTGGGACAATCATATCACATACTGTTCTATTCTTACATTTCACCAAACTGCAAATCTAAAAAGGAAAATATTTAACTCATATTTCGAGAAACAAACACCGTATAATTAGAAATGCCTTAAGTTAAGGCAACACATGAAATTAGTAACAGTATCTCAAATCAGATTTGCCATCTCAAATGAGAGTTTTAAAGAGTTCACGTAATGTCTTGTGCTGTGGAAAATCCCTATTTTGAAGGTTTTTACTGTATAGTCATGAGAAAAGTTGGAAATAAAAAAGGAGTAGTTTTAGTACTTACACCGCCTTCAAGCATGGCAATATGGCATGTATCATGTTCACAACATTGTTTCATACACGAGTTTGCATCAAATTTTCCTTTCATTTTGTATAAATAACCAACAGTATCAGCATGCACAAACACATGATTGGGCAAATCTTTCCTCACCAAACAACCTAAAAACAATTTATAGCATACGTATACATCAACTGCTTCATTAAATCTCTCTGGATCAGTAACTTAAAAAGCATGCTAAGTTTTCAACTTTACCTTTCTTTATCAATATTACAAATACAAAGCCTAGTTATGTTTTGATTTATTTACATTTCATTTTCCTCTTAAAAAATTGACTTTATGGAATTTATAGATAAAAAATGATACTAAAATTTTCAAAAAGAATTTACCTTGAATCGGGTGCAGCTTTTCCGTTGGAATAATTTTCTTTGGTTGAGAAACGATAATTTTCTTTTCTTCATGTAGTATGCTTTTCTTTCTGCCAGAATCTTCTTGAACTGTGGGGACAGAAAGTTTTAAGAAAATACACATTTTCAAGACTCTATCACCAGAAACTAAACTTGTTTATACATTTAAGCTAATATCAGTCCAACTCTTATAGCTCAAATAACCAAGTGAACATTAACTGGTTTATCTTTTTTACTCTATTTAGAAGTTCATATGGAATAAAAACAAACAATTAATCAATTAACCTGTGATCCTGCTCGAAGATGGTGAGGGATCGTGTCTTTATTTTCTGCTGAAGAGGACTTATCTTACTGACTGCTTTAGAGAATTTAATATAAGCTAACACAAGAGTAGACGGTTTTCAACATGTTTAAAACAAGAAGAAGAAAAAGTATTTCAACTCCCATTTAGATGATATCATTTATTAGTCATTTCTATACTAAGTCCTTTCTACTGAGACAAGTTAAAATTTTAGCCAATTTTTTACCTGTTGAAACAGCAACCTTATGCACAATACTTTTGAATTTTATATTTTTATCTTTTTAACTTTAAAACAACTCAAAACACACTTTGCATGAATGAAACAGCCCTATTTTATTCACACTATTTTCAAATACAAATATCCCAACTGTAAAAAATGATTCCCTCTTTTGCAAGATGGAATAAGACCAAATTTCACTAATTTGTTTCCAAATATTTTTTGATATCTATACAAAAAGTGAACACTGCTCTACATTCCATCTGAACACTACACCGTATCAAATAAACGACACATACCTTTTGACTTATTCAACTTTTCAATATTATCAAAGTAATTGTTGAGTTTTGAAATTGCTGGTTTAGAAGCAACAAGTTTTGCTTCGAAAGAATCTTTAACTTGAGTTGTGTTTTCTTTGGTGTGACTGATTGCCACATGGTGTCTTCTATCAGCACCCGCAAAGAAATCATCCAAGTTTGATGGCTTTTTCACTATTTCAAGTTTCTCAGGTTTTCGAGGAAGTGGGGTTTTAGGAAGCACATCGTTACCTAAAAGTCTTTGAATGATTTCAATGGGAGATTCTTTTTTCTTTGTTGGTATATGGTTGATTTGAGAACTCTTATCATGGTTACGATAATTGTTGAGTTTCACAGGTCCTTGCTGCTTGTTCTTATTTGCATGAAGATTATTCAGTTGATGATTGTGTTGATTTTGTAAATTTTTTTGATTAACTTGATGAGGTAACTGATTTACAGCCGGTGGTTTTTGCTTATTTAAAAAATGTCCAGGAGCATTCTGTTCTTGCTTGTGACTATTGATGTTCATTAAATGCTGTTGAATTGGTGGTAAATTTGGTTGTAATTTTTGAGGCAAAGCATTCTGGTGCTCTATTTGGTTTGGTTGATTAAGTCTGTTCTGTGAAAACGTTTGAGAAGGTGGTGCTTCGTTTTCAAGATTATTAGGTTTACCCATCCAAGGTGTTAGATCATATTCTGGTCGATCAACATCACCAGGCATTATATTATTTTGAAGCTTGTTTTGATTTTGAGAATGCCTTGCTATTTCTTCATCAAAGATTTTTGGATTATCTACAGCATGTGGATTAAGTCCAGCAAGCATAAGTAATTTCTTTAATTTATTAAAGGGAGTTTTTGGCTTATGGGTTGTTGTTGGCATGAATTGAATTTTATTTTCTGGTTCTAATAAAGGGGTTGTAGTTACTGTAGGTACTGCAGACAAAATTTTATCCTGAGCTTGATTCATTGGAGGCGTCAGAGATTCTGGATTTCCAAAATTCGGATAATTATTCTGATTGTATAAACCTTGTGGATAGGTTTCTAGCGGCTGACTTGTTGATTGCAGTGTTTCCCATTTTCCATATGTTTGCGGTACAGGCGTTGTTTGAGGAATTGATTGTGCACTACTTTTTGGTAATGTTGAAGTCACAATAGGTCGTTTCGTAGTTCTATGTTTTGTTGGTGAATGTTTATGATGGGGCTTCGTACGATGAGTTAGTGACATCTTTCTATGTGTTGGATGTTTTTTAGGATGAGGTGTGGTTCTGTGTCTTCTAGGAGTTGTTTTATGAGGTTTCTTCTTAGTCGTTTTATGATGAGTAGGATGGTGGCTCGGCATATGCTTTGTTCTGTGAACACTTGTTGTATGTCTTTTATGAGTTGGATGTGTAGTTCTTTTCTTATGAGTTGTTTTGGGAGGTTTATAAGTAGTAAAGTGAGTCGTATGATGATGTTTTCTTGTTGTAGCAACATGATGGGTTGTCTTATGTGTTGTCTTTGGTCTTCTTGTTGGTACGTGACCCTGGATTCTTTTATCACCAGTTAAATGGTAAGAATTATTTCTTTTCATATTTTCATTCTCAGAACTTTTATGTAAAGTAAATAATTCGCCTTTTGAAATAATGTATGGCTTTTCTGTTGTTGTCGTTACAAATTTTGAAAATGGATCATCTTCAACATTGATATTTAAAGAGGGTATCTTTTTAGGTGGTTTTGGTTTGGGTAAGGCTGGGATTGCAGGTTCCTTAGCAAGATCTTTTATATTTTCCTCTTTAAACTGATGCTCAAAATGTGCACTAGGTTTGCCACGAGGCTGGTTTTTCTTATGCTCTTTTCTATCTTTTTTCTTTTGCACTAATTTGTTTACTTTTTTTTGTTTTGGCTTCACGACTCCATCAACAGCTACAGTTGGAACAGTTTTCAATGTCATTTTACTTGATTGAGTTTGTTTTCGTTTTGGAGTTGGTTTTACTTGGCGATTAGAGGGATTCACTGTTCCATGTATATGTTTTATTTTAGGAGGTGCTGGAGTGACATCAGGTGGTAATGGTTTTGTATGTCGATGGGTAGGAAAATGTTTATGTTCTCCAGTTGGGATTGATTTTTTTGATGAGTCAGAAATATTCTTATTGTCATTTTTTATTTTTTCAACAGGTGCTTTTGGGATAACTGATTTCGTTGTGGAAGAAATCGTTGAAGTTACAGACATAGTTGTAGTAATATTATGGTTGGTAGTTTTTGTCATTGTTGTAGTTGATGTTGTGGTTAAAGTAGTTGTGAGGGCTGGCGAGTTCGTTGTTGTTATTTCTTGAGATTGATTTATTGATGTGTGTTTTTCTGCATCATCAATCCCTTGTTTATGACTACTTTCATTTTTATTCAAGTTGTCACTTGAGCCAGTCGAATACTTTAGCAAATCTTTCCCATTTACATGACCTTTGGTGTCCTCATACATTTTCTTAAAAGCTTCAAATTCTTTAAAAATATCTTCCTTATGACCATAATGTTCTGTTGAATCATTCAAAATGTTTTTCTTTTGTAGAAGTTGTTCCAAATATTTACTTTTCAATTCTGGAGAAATCTTATCTTTTTTAGTGTTCTTTTGTTTATTTCCATTATTAGGGATTCTGTCTTTTTTGTCATTCAGAACAGTCTTAGTTTGATTTGTAACAGGGGATGTTGAATTTTGTTCAGAAATTTTCACTTCATCATTTTTATTGATGTGGACTTCAGATGTATTGTTATTGTTATTTAATTGCACATTACTTTCGTTCTTATCTGCTTGTACTGCTTCCACGCTAACATCTTTCTGTTTGTGCCCCTCGCTATTATCTTTTAATTTAGCTTTGTTTTTCAATTTATTTTTTGCATTATGGCCATCTTTTTGCTTTTCAGATCCTTTTTTCTCCTTATGGCTTTTTGTTTTCTCGTGTTTTTCTTGTTTTTTAACTTTTGTTTTTTCTTTTTTACGATCTTGTTTTCTCAAATTTTGTTTTTCTTTCTTTTCTTCTTTATCTGGCAGAATTTCTTCATCTCCAGATCCAGACCCTGACCCTGAAAATTCTTCAATGATAACATGTTTCTTTTTTCCTTTGCTTGTATGCTTCTTTATCTCTTTTTGATGCTTATGTGTAGGCTTATGCTTTTCCGACGGTTTGTTCTTAAGGGCTTTCTTGTTTTTATTACTTTCCTCTTCCGATATTGTTTTCTTAGTTTTACCTTTAACTTTCGCATCATGACTTTTAACTTTCTTTTTCTTCCTTTCTTTCTTTTTCTTTTTGTGTTTCAGTTTCGAAGATTTGCTTTGATCTTTTTCTAATTTATGTAACGTGGATAACAATTCTTGTTTATGTTTCTCAGTCGGTGTTAGTTCATTTTCTTTCTTCGACGCTAACTTTTTCTCCAGACTTTCTATCTTTTTCAAGATGATGTCCTCATTTTTATCGGATGATATTCTTTTATGAGCATTGTGTTCAATTTTACTTTTCCCAACACCTTGAGAGTTTGATCTGTCATCTCCTATATCGCCCTGACCTGATTCTGAATCTCCGTCATCATGGATAATCTTCTTAGCATTTTCAATATCTTGTTTCTTGTTATTCTCATTTTCTTCTTTTGCTTTGTGATGGGAATTTGTTTCACTTTCTTTTTCATCGTCAGAATCATCATGGACTGGTATTCCTTTTGAGGATGATTCTTTAGGAGTATTCATTATATTGTCAATGGCAACATCATCATTCATCATGGGCATTTCTTTATGTTTTTCTGGCAAAACAAACTTTTTTGAAGCATCTACATCACCATCCCCTTCCAGGGCATCTGAAATTTTATTTGGATCTTGTTCTTCTTTGTAACGAGTTTTCAAATGTTGATTTGCTTTTCTTTTCTCCCCTCCATTTTTTAATGACATTAAATTTACGGCATTGCTATTTTTATGAATTTTCTTCTTCTTTAAATGTTTGCCGTGGAAACTTTTTTTATCAAATATTGAAGGCTGTTGAGAAGTGTCTTGCTCTGACATTAAATCATCATCCATTTGATTTAAACCGGCAGCTGTAGCATGATGCAATTGGTGAAGCATTTGAATATCGTCATGAAGCTCAAACCCTCTCCCTGTTGTTTTTAAAAATCCTGTAGGTCTAGATTTTCTAAATTCCAAATCATCAACATCAACACCTTTTTCATTATTTTGATCATCTTTGTCATCTTCTTCTTTATCATCACTTTCTCCCTTTCCCTCTGCAAACTTTATGTGATGGTCCATATCCTTTGATTCCTTCCTTGATGTCTTATGAGAAGGTTTTCTTGATGTGTGATGTCTTGCTGAAGTATGATGTCTCGTTGATTTATGATGTCTTGTTGATGTGTGACTTCTTGTAGTTGAATGTTTATGCTTCTTTGTTGAAAGATATCGTTGTGTTGATTTGTGACGATGTGTTGATTTATGAGTTCCTGATCTTGTAGGATAATGAATACTTGGATGCTTATCTAACTCTAAAATTTAATCAAACAAATTATGAATTGAATGGTTTCTAATAACATTATTTTTTATGAGACAGGAATTAATTCTTCAGATTTCAATAGCAACATATATTTTTGAATCATCTATTCATCATCGGAGTAATCATCTAAATCTAAACTAAACATTTGTTTTGAAAATTTTGAAATGCACCATTTTTCATTACCTAAGAAACACTCAAAGAAGAAAACACATCTTCATGATAAGGTTTCTACACACAAATAAATTACTGCAATTACTCTGTTTTTGAATACACAAAAAAAAAATAACGATAAGAGTTAATTGAATAAAAAGTAAATACAAACCTTGGCTTTCAACAGAGGCTACAGATATTTTCATAGCAGGTAATTTATCCTTTTGTGTGTGACAACTTCCGTCACCAACGCACATGATACCGAAACATTTTTCTCCTAATGTGAAACTAAGTAAACACTCATCAGACTCACAACATTTCTTATTGCATTCTGAAATACCATCAACTGAATTTGAAAGTTTTTTGAATTTGAAACTTTTCTTTCTCTTAGGTATTAGAGAATTTCGAAATTTTCCAGCTTCGCATTCATCGTTTGATGCATCATTATCAAACTGCTTGTCTGAATCATCGACAGCGACATCATTGTTATCATCGTCATCAATTTTCACATTTTCACCGTCTTCTGCATTGGCATCCATAATATTTTCATCATCAGTGTCGTCAGTATTGTCATCTTGATCATCATCTTCATCATCGCTGGTATCATCATCAGAAACTTCCAATAGTGATCTTGGTTTTCTTAATAATGTATCTATATGAAATATTTTAAAAGTTGTTGTTGTTTTTTTAAATTTCAAACATAAGCAGTTTCATATAAAAGAAGGTTTTAATGAAAACTTAAAAAGAAGTACTCAACTAATTGGCCTATGTGTTCGCTCAAGCCTGGAACAATCACTTTAATCTTGTCATATAAAATGTTGTAAAGTATAAAAAAAGGGTTCAATGCATAAAACATTTATAACATACCATATTGTCCTAAATTCACCAACAACTTAGAAGTTTTTGAACATGTTCCAAAAAATTACGGTGTTTCTAAAGTTGGAGAAAATTGCTCAAAGATGCTATATGACATGTTGGAACGGCTTGTGTTGCTGTCATAAATGGGACAAGGTTTTTTTCTCTCAATATGTTACAGAAACAAGTAATCGCAATAACCGTGCCTTCTATTATTATTTGAAGAAAATGATTGCATAAAAAGCTCATATAACATGTTAAAAGCCAAAACAAACCAAAGCACCAAACATGTCAGAAAGACACCCTAATATTTTAAACATGTTTTTGACCATATTTTTCGAACATGACAATTTCAGGAGAATGAGCATAAAAGCAATGCTATATTCATTGCATGAAAATAAAAGATATTTAGATATATAAAAGACATATTACATTATATAAGATGACATTTTAGATCAATTTTTGAAACATTAATGTCTTTTTTTTACTTTCATGTCATATGGATTTTATGTTATATTGTCATCTTCATCAAAAGCCCTGAGCAAACAGTTCAAACATGTGACATGACATATTACGTTATACAAAATGTTGTAACATGTTGGAACAATTTGTTTTGTAATAAAAAATGGAATGAGATAGTCTAAATTATCTTCAATATATAACAGAAAGCAACAACTGTAACAATTACCAGCCTCCTATTTTATGATGAAGATGAATATAAAACTAAGAAACGAGGGGACACACTCTCCTGGAAAAAGATTTTAAAAGTGGTAAAAAATCATATATGTTAAAAGTCAAAACAAAATGTTTACACATCAAAGTTTTGATCTAACGTGTAAGAAAGACCTTTGAACATAAAATACTCAACCTCAAACCTAGAACAACATAAACAAGTTACATATAAGGCAATGTCATACGTATTGCAAACTGTCATATTTGCTTTTCAACATCTCAGATGGCATGTTTGAACTATTTGTTCTGGGCTTAGAAGACTGGTAATTTTTACAGTTGATGTTTTCTGTTCCATATCCCATAAGAAGATAAAATAAGAACCATTCTAACATACTGTGTGATATAACATGTGATATAGAATGCTTGAAAGGTTTGCTCCACACTTTACACTTGTTACAGCACAAAATATTTATATTAAAAAATATTTAAAAAAATAATGAAGAATTTAATTTTCTGATACCATTTGCAACAGCTACTGGATTTGGGTTGTGATAATGTTGAAATGTAAGTGAACGTTTGTTGACTTGATGACCTTCAAACTGAGCCAATTCACCAAGAATTGATTTACATAACTGTTTGTGAGTACATGTTACACCAAAACAACTTCTTTCCCTAACAATTGACAAACTACAATCATTTTTATTGCAACAACGTTTGTGACATTCTTCTTTTGATTTAACGTAGCCCAAGATATGAAATTGGAATGAGCTTTGTGCTTGTTGCTGACAAAATCCACCATGTAAGAATTGAACTAAAAAAAATGAAATAACGAATGTTTTGCCAATATATAATGAAGATTAGTGATTAATACAAGTTCTAAAAACATACAGGTGAATTGCAAAAAAATGGACATAATGTTGGTTTGAGCCACAACTTCAATTACATAAGAGTCGTCTCTTTCTTTTTTTGTGTAAATTGATTGTTATTATGTCTTTTTAAAAGTTATCAGGTATGTTTAAAGGTATGTTAAAAGGTATGTTTTTGGTTAGGCCATTACTTTAGCAGAAGTGACAGAATGTACCTGATGGTTCTTCTTTGGTAGGCTATTTGTCATTTGAAAAACAGATTGTTAGAATGATTGATTATCCACCAGTAATGCTCTAAAAAATTCTATAAGGATTATATTAATGAAAAATAACACACTGACTTGATATCATCTTGTAGCCAATTACCAGTGCTGCTTTTAGTGTATGGTCACATTTTCATGTCCTGTACATGACAATTTCTGTTGATAGCCATAGGAATAACTACTTTGTTAATTCTCATGTGGCTTTTACATAGAAATGTACCTTCCTAGTTTCTCAAGTAAATAGGGTTCTACTATATAAAACTTTGAAAATTTGTGCAAGAGGTTTTAAACTGTAGTAATTGGAGACTGTCTAGAGAATGTCCGGAAGTGAAAATACTTAATCAAGGGTAACCACTAGTATGGTTGTGATTTGAAGTCTGAATTTTCATTGGAGAATTGGTGCTGGCATGGTGTTTATATGATGCACAGCAAACGTTTGTTATTATATATCTGGGAGCATACTGATTATGTCGAAAAGTGCTTTTTCCCATACGTGACAAAAAAATTTTAAGCCATATATCTATACAAATTCTACAATAACTAAGCATACAAATGGGAACAAATGGCCACACTTAAAGGTATTTGCATATGACAGGGATTCAGATGCAAATTTAGTAGACTTCAAGTTTTGGGAATTTCAAAAAAATAGGACATTGACATTGCTGAAGCAAAGTCTGTGTTCTATAGTCTTGCACTCTAAGTGAAATATCTAAAAGGGTTACAAATTTTAAAGATAACTGATGACGCTGCAAAAGAATTGTAAAATCTAGAAAATTAATGTTACTTATAGTTTATATTCAAAGCAAATTTTCTATTATTTTATTTCAAAGGTTTTCCGATTTCTGTTACTTACTACATTAACTTCAAAAAATTTCGAACTGTTTTGTTTCGGACAATAAATTTTCAGACAAAAAAGCTGGTTTGGTTTTGCTGAATTTCAGACTGGTTTCGGACAAAAATTTCGGACAAATTGAAAGACAGAATTGGATTTCGGACAGTTCTATATACCTATTTTTCTTCCTAAAGCACTCTTTTTACAGTACTTCTTAGACTAGATCTATTCTATATTCCTTGTGTTTTTGGGAATATCAATAGTCTTCCCTGTTCCCTCAGCTGAAATTGCAATCATTTTTAAAAAAATCAAGAACAACTACTTCCAATTATGACCCAACAGTGACCCTCATAACTTATGAGTAACCTACCTATGACTTACTAGTGACCCACTTATGGTTCACGTATGACCCAAAGTGACCCACAATGGACTCACCTGTCCAAGGAACCCATGTAACTCACTGTCCCACGGGACCTACGATAGCGTGTAACCCACTCAAAGTAGTAAACTTAAAAAGAGAACAACTGAGTTTTGTAACTTTATTATTATTATTATTATTATTGCATCATTTAAGTAACTTTGCTATGATAGTTTTTTTGATAAAAAAATTATTTTTAACTTTTCTTTGTTTGGTTTTTTGAATTTTTACCCACAGGAAAATTTTCAGACGCCTTTAATGTTCGGAATTGAAATTTTCAGACAATTATATTTTCGGACAAGGTTTTGTCCGAAAATTAAAATGTCTTAAATTTTTTTGAAGCTAATGTATGCAACTTCAAAACAAAATTCGTTATAGCCTTGTTTCTTAAAACGCCTTATTGACAGTCACGTACAGGACACTTGAAAGCAAGCTGGAATGCCTTCAAAAAAGTTTAAGTCTATTGAATTCTGCATGTTATTGCACATATGAAAGTGTAGTGAAGATGTGTTTGAACTTATTTAAGTAAAAATAATATGGCTTCTATAATATAAAACAAAAGGAAGTTTGTTTTATTAGGTTTTACAAATGCATTCTTTTTGTTGCTGTTGTCCTTAAAAATCCATTGGGAAAATATTTGAAATAGTTTTCAGACATTGTATAATATCTTTGAGACTTTGAATGTCAAAAGATATCCTGTTAAAAATGACTTAAAGAAACTTTAATTTAGCTTTGTCACGTACGGGACAGGTTTGGTCAAAAGCTTTAATTGGAAAAGTTGCTTCATTGAGCAAGTGTAATCCTTAGAGCAGTATGTTTTATTATTTTTCCTGATTTGCAACTAGCGTAAGAATCCATTGTATGTTTTTGTTTCATTAAGAAAGCATTAAAATTTGTTTTATTGCAACTGAAACTCATGAGTTAAGAAAAACTTTTTGTGAAAGAGGACTTTAAACTTAAAATCCAAAGCAATAGGGTGAAGTTTTTTGACAGAATTCTTTCTTTTCTAGATGGATTGCATGGATCTAAGTATTTTAGGACAAAAATATTTTAACTTACTCAGAAACTGGAAACTCTGCTCTGTTATTAGCAGTGAAAATAGCAAATAGCAAACTATGATTATTCACTGCTATTCAATGCTACTTTCTATATTTTAAAATTTTAGAAGTAAAAACAAAGTCTACAATACAATGCACACTGCATTTTTTTTGTTACCTCATTTCTTTTGTTACCTAAAATTAGGTTGCTTTTTGCTGAGGTAAAGTGATTTAAAATTCAAAGGGTGTGCATAGGAATTTTGCCGCTTAGCTATATATTACTAATTACTCAAAAGATAATGCAATGAAAGTTATTTAATTTTTCTAAAATTTATCTGAAAAATAATACAATAAATTTTTGCTTTAATGGTTATATCAATGGTTATATCAATGGTCATAATGGTATTAAGGTATTGGACAAAAAACTTACTGAGAACTAGTTTTAATGACCAAAACCTCATTTAAAAAACATAAATTTGTCATTTCTCGACACTTGAAAAGAACCCAGATATGAGTTAAGAAAACTCAAAACAACTTCATCCAATTCAATTGAATTTGATTGCTCAGACTTGATGCTGTAAAGTTATGCTCAAGTATCAATCATATTTAATATGGCTCATCCCTTATTTATCCCACAATTTTAACTAACCAACTTGGTTTTTATTTATTTTATATTCGGTTTAGACGGGCCAGCTTTATGCTGTGCCTTCTAATTTCTTTGTATATATGTAACCGAATGAAAATAAAGTCATAATTAATAGAATTAAGAGATATGTTTCATCAAAACTTGGACTTATTTGATAATTTTTCAAGGTGCGTTTTGAAAAAAGATGACACTATCAAGTTTTATGGCATTATCCACCCCAAAATGGTAACGAAGGACTCATAAAGGGCTGTTCTAACAATGTACCAAGTTTCAGGGGAACGGAAGTTCTAAAAAAATAGAATTTGGTTATTACATCATGACTCTAACTTTAAAAAGTTTTAAAAACATAATAATGGCGTTTTGAAGATTAAAGATTGAAACTGCTATAACTGACATGTGTGATTTCATATCAGCAACATCGTAATTGTCATAAAGACAGGGAAAATTCTAAGTATATTAAATGAAAATCAGCAGTATGCATTGTGATCAACAGCAATATACTTGTTATTTTGTGATCAACATTACATTGACCTACCTTTTATATCCTAAAAAAATAATTTTAAGGTTAGAAATAAATATCTATTCAAGCAAACCACTTTTAGATTGGTTAATGGTATATATCCAAAACCAAAATTTTTCCAAAATTTTTAAGTGTATTTAAAAAGAATCTCAAATGTTGATGTCTTTGAGTATCAGTTGCTTTGGCTAAATTTGACCAATTTTATAAGTTTCCCACTTTTTTTCCTGTTCCTGTATTTGCCTTTTCCTTGTCATTATTACTTTTTTTTCTCATCTTTCTTTGACAAATTTACAGATGCATTAAATCCCCAGAAAACTAAAAAAATTTGTTTTTTTGTGTGTGTGTGTGTGTGTGTGTGTGTGTGTGTTTCTGTTATTAGTGGAAAAAAATGTGTTTATTTATATTTCTGTTAAACACATTTCTGTTAAATTAGTAAGTTCTTCACTTTTCCTTATACTTAAATTTTAATTTTGCAAGCATTTAATCATACTCATGTGTTGTGAAAGCTATGAAAATATTATTTTACTGTTTGTCATATTGTATTTATATTTTATACAGTGACTGCTTACTGTTTTTTTTCTATTTTATTTTTCAATATTTTATTCGGCGTTGTTTTAATGTTTGTAGAAATTCCACATGTAGAAATTGAATTGTATCTTAGGAACCCTCAGTTGTAGCTTCCTTCCTCGCCCCTTCTTTGTTTAAGATA
>JANSTP010110006.1:0-23367 GCA_025330745.1 Cladonema radiatum | reverse complement strand
TTGATTGTTAATAATATATATTTTTCTATTGTTATATTACACTTGAGACAATAGATTTTGTATGTTTTCAGATTTTCTGAGTGTTGCTATGGTGATATTTATTGTAAAAAACTTATTTTAAATATGCTTTATAATATATAGTGTTGAGATTTTTTTATTCTTATTAGACTGAAGATGTAAATAGATTTTACGAAACGTGTATCTAAATTTCAAAAATAAATTAATTTTAAAATGAAAAGCATAAAAACTGTCATATATATCTTGAAAATAATCATAGTTTTCAATTTTTTTATTTTTTTTTACTAATTTTATTAAATAGGTTTTCAAAGTATTCGATAAAATGACTAATCTTCCCCTTAAAATGCCTATAAATAACAGCCAGAATAATATTTTCATTTGATGATAATTTCAAATCAAGCCATTGTACTTAAAATTCACAGAATACCTTGCATAAATCTTCTCTTCTAATATACTGTATGCCTAATTTTACGTAAAACTACTGTCACTGTTTTGAGAATGGCGACTTAAAGCTTCAAGAAGATTATACCCTTCTAAGACATTTTCATTGGCATTAACATTATTACTTGAAGAACTCCATAATGCAGTTAAACCAACAACATCGAATCAACAACTTCATAGATTCACAAAATTTCCAAAATTTTCATAATTTTTTCTTAGGGATCTTATGTTAGTATGAACAGCCATAAAGCATATTTGAAAAATTGTTTTATTTACAAATTGTTTAATAAAATCTTCACAATAGTAATAATTGAAACTTACGTCATGAAGATTTTGTTTCTCCGCCTCAGACTGTGAAAAAACTTCAAGTAAAGAACTTTTGTTTTCTTTACATAAAAAGTCCAATTGATAGTTTGTTGATGATGATTTATCGTTTTGATTAGTGGAAGAAGCATGTAAATCATGTAAATTATTATTAAAAACACTAAAAAAAGGAAACCTTGAAATAACACTTTCAGCCATTATATTCGGAAATAAAAAAAATTTGTTAATAATTTTTCCTGATTTTAGTCGTTATATAATTGAAATTGGGTTCCTACTGATGACTGCTAAGCAGACCCATTTTTGGGTGACTCCGTCTGATTTCTAATGTTTGGTTAGTGTGGGACAAGGAGTTGAAACTAACAATCACACAATATTGGACTTGTCGTTATTATTTGTTGTGTGTGTCACAGATTACATCAAAGATGATATTCCTTTGTGGAAAAATGTTTAAAGATTATATTGATAATAATATAATAATACAGTGAAGTTGGATAATTATAGTTTAAGTTTTAAAAGAATTGTTCCTTCTTCACAACATATGGTAATATTTCGAGTATATGCCAAGTAAATAAATCAGTAGCTAGACTGCCCTGATAATGACAAGGCATTAAAACTTTCATCACTTTCACTCACATTTTCTTCAAAAACTTTTTGCGTGGCAAGTCAACTTGATCTTTCGAACATATGAGTATAACAGGCTGGTCAGGATTGCTGAGGCCCGTTACTGAACCAGATGAATTTATAACAAACTTTGGGTTGTTCTTTGACATATCTCAATCTGCTTCGATTTTCCTTAGTGTGGCTGTAATTGACAAAAATACGATCATCATTTTCAAAATTTAAATGAGAATTACCTTACTTCACTGTCTTAGCAGTGGTATTAAGTAAATTCCTCTTCCTTCAAGTAATAAATTTAACAACAATTCCAGAATTGGGCTTCGTAGAAAGTCCGTGTGAGATATCAGTATCATCAAGATTTAAGTCAATATTCATTATTTATGCTCAGTCAAGTATTATCTGATCAGTAACTTCACTAGGTTTCCTTTTAACTCCAATTAGTTCAACCATATTACGTCTGCCATATTGCTCAAGGTTATTCAGATGTTCTTGAAGACAATTATTTCAAGCAGTGCTGCAATAAAGGTTTATTTTGATACATCATAATTAATTTTAGTAGCGTCCAGTTTTGAGGTTCTCATTATCAATTTTTTGTTCTCCATATACATTTGAAATAAAGCTCTTTGACTTTCCTTTATTTCACTAAGATCATCTGCAATTTTGTTCAAACGACTTTGCAATGTTGTAATTACTTTTAATTGGCGCTGAATATCTAAAAAGCCTTTTAGCCAATTCATTTCACAAACTCAATTAAAGATTGAGTTCTTAGAACCGTTATTGCCTGCATAAAACCCTGGGACCTGCTTATTTATTTTTTCAATCAGTTGCTGATTATAGTAAGATTTGTATCATCTGCAAATAGGATAGGTTTTGAATGTTTCATGCATCTGAGAAATAAAAGAAAACCTATTGCAGTAACTTGCTTGAAAATTATAAAACTGATTCTAGAGGCACATGGCAAATTATGAAGAAAATAATTGGCAAAAAAAAAAAAAAAAAAAAATGAAAGACAACTCGTTTTCATGAACTATTGAGGTTAAAGGAACATTCCCACCAATCTTTCCACTTTCTTAAAATGCTCAATGTAGTTCAGAAATTACAGCCCTAAATTTTTAGATTTCAATTGTTTTTTCTCATGGAGTTATAGAGGGTTTTGCTTCGGACAGATATCCGTCATGTTGTATTTTGATAAAATGTAAACAAAACATTTTCAAAAAATAATCTTTTTTCCTTTGCTAAAGTTTTTAAGTATGGACGTTCTGAAAGATTTAAATAAAAATAAGGATTTTTTTCGCAATTTAAAACTCATTATAGGCACAAAATCACTTCATAAAAAAATGTTAACACGACACGTCAGCGACGTGAGCCTCACCTTTTGGATATAAACCTGCAAATATCTAGACAGCCAAATGGAGTTAAACACTAAACTTTTCAAGATCCTCATATTTTTAAAAGTTCTTTTGAAGGAGAGAATAAAAAAATCAGCAGGAATGTCCCTTTGACAATAAAAATATTTTTGACCAAAACGAAATAGCCGACAAATTTAACAACTGTTTTATGAATACCCCCTACTCAATTTGTGCTTGAAAATTATATAGATTAAACGAACAATAGTTTTGTGAGCGAATAACTTTCTTACGAAGAATTTGAAGATGCGTTTAAAACATTGAAAAGAAACAAAGCTGCAGGCTATGACGACATTAGCACTAATATTATTATTGATTCATACCATGAACTTAAAGTTTTCTCATTCAAAATTCGTCAGGCTCCCTTACTCCAAAACGAATTTCCAGACTCAATGAAAATTGCTAAAGTAACTCCAGTGACCAAACTGGTGTCAGCAACTATAGACCAATACCTGTTTTGCAAGCTTTTTCGAAACTCCTGGAAAGAATTATATATAATAGATTGTATAAATAACCTTCTATACGAAAATCAATTTGGTTTTCAAAAAAATAACACAACTGAACATGCGATTCTTCAGCTAGCCATGTTCATTCAAAAAGGGTGAATACACTGTGGGAATATTCATTGACCTTTCCAAAGCCCATTACACTGTTGATCACAAAATTTAACTAAAAAAATTAGATTTTTATGGCATAACAGGTCCATTGTATATGTAACTGAAGTTTCTTAAAAGATAGAAAACAATATATGCATACAAATTTGGGTCATAAAAAACTACACCAAATATCATGTGATGTTCCCTAAGGATCGATCCTAAGACCTCTTCTATTTTTGATCCATGTTAATCTCTTTAAAGCTTCAAATATGCTTAAGGAGGTAATGTTCGCCGACTATACAAATCTCTTCCTTTCGGACAAAAATTTAGAAAATCTTTTTCAAAACATGAACAAAGAATTATCTAACATCGCTACATGGTTTAAAGCTAACAAACTTTCTGTAAATGTTAAGAAAACTAAATGGTTATTACTTCATGCAGCCTCTAGAAAACGGCTTTTACCAGAAAATCTTCCGGCACTTGAAATCAATGGTTTTAAAATAGAACGAGAAAAGGTTACAAAATTTTCAGGTGTTCTCATTGACGAAAACTTGACATGGAAATGTCATAAAGACTATATTTCAAGTAAGATTTCGAAAAATACTGGAATTCTATAATTAGCAAGAGAATTTCTAAGCAAAAATACATTAAAGCAAATAAATTTTGCATTTATTCAAAGTTATCTTTGTTATGCTATCGCTACTTGGAGCAGCATTAGTAAATCCAATTTAAAACCACTTTTTCGCCGTCAAAAACATGCACTTCGTGTTATAACTTATAAAAATTCACTAACGCCAGCAGCACCTTTATTCCAAGATATAAAAGCTCTATCGCTTTATAAATTAAATTTTTATAGCATATTATGTCTCATCTTCAGACCAAAAATCGCTAAAATATTGCCAAGGCCATTATTCAGGACGTACAAACTATTTCTAGATGGAGCTTAACAGGAAAGTAGTAATCATCAAGATCTGTCAATATCATGCCCCTATGTATGATTTCACTACGTGAGAAGGTGGTGACGTCATCAAGATGTCGAGAATCGCCAATTTAGAAAACGCTGACATTGCCAAAAAATGACGACAAAATGACGTTAATAACATGAAAATGACGTCGACATATATTCGTTAGGTCATGGTCTACCATCTGGAGAAGTTTAAACATCAGATGATTATTGGTTGTTCAATTAATAAACAATTAGTATTTTATTGGTAAAAAATTGCTACACTCAAGTCCAAAAAAGAGGGTGTGGTCAGGGGTGAGGGTCATGAGTGGGGTCAATTTTTTTTTCAAAAGTTGCACGACTAATTTCTAGACACTAGGGGAAAGTTTGATGTTAATTGCTTTTGTAATTTTTTAGAAATTAAAATTTTCGTTTTGGGGGTTAAAATTACACTTACCCCCCCCCCCCCCCCTTCAACAAGAACAGGATTAAAGAGTCTTAAAAATTATAAACCATGGTTTATATTTCATCTCAAGCCGATGTCCCAATCAGAAGTTATTACCATTTAACTTTTCGACAAATTAGTGGAAAATGGAAATTCCTTTTTTTTTCTTAAACTTGTGATGTCATCACATGCCTTGGGTAATTGTTCAAATATTAAGATCACTATAATTTCTGAATATATAAGGTTTTGTGAACAAAGAAAAAACTTTTCTCAAGAGATTTGCACTTTAAAAATATTAGATTTTTCTCAATTTTTCAATAATCAATTTTCGTTCACTAGCCGCAAGCTCTTATCCGTTTTTGGGCCACATATCTTAAATACATAAACAAAATGATTTTCAGTTAGATGAAAATGGTTTTAGTATTTGGATTACAGTGTAATACAAAAAAGCCAAAGACGAATAAAAAAAAATGTTTTTGCAATGCTCTTAAATCGGGAAAGTCTGATTTCGAAAAAAAGCGTGGACCTAGGACCCAAAAAGTGTTTTTACAGAAACTTTTATGAAAATGATTTCTTTCAATAGAATACTACATATGTGAAAAATTTTAAATAAAAATCCAAAATACCAAAAATATAGCGGACACTACAAAATAAGGGAAATAACAGAAATATGTAAACATGTTAGATATGAAGCACCAAAAATTTTATGGAGAGATTACAGACGGAAGCTACGGGATGCTTTAAAATTGGTGTACCATCTCTTTGGGTTATTCCCCGGATATCATCTATCCCGGAAGCTTTATTAATATTTGTTTTAATTAAAATCTTTTAATTCAAATCTTTCAGTTACGTTCTGCAAACAAAATTGTGGTAAACTGTCACTAATATAATAATCTGCAAGGTTTTCAATTGTAAATCTCCCAAGTTGAAAAGGTAGCTGTTTGGTATGTCATTAACTAGCCAAATTAGCGAAAAAAAGCTTGAAAGCCTTAGCAGTCCCTTTTACATCATATCAAAGTTCCCCTTTTTCATCTTGAAGAGAAACAATTGTTGAAACCAGATGTTCTATTTGTCAAACCTAGTTCTTTTAAGGTCTTCCAAACCTCTTTCATTTCCCCAATACTTTTGAGATAACTTCTCAACAAAATAGATACGCTTCTTTTCAAAAATGAGATTTTTTGTTTCCTCTTGCGCTTCCTTAAATATACAAAAATTTACAACTGGTTTGCCCTTCTTGAACTTCCTAGACAATTTATCTCTTTTCACAATACTCTCTGCAATCTTCCCAATCAAACCATTTTTGAGGATTATTTTTAACCCTAACTTGCTTCATTGGAGCAATTCTATTAACAACTGAAAGTAACTTTTCACTAAAATTGTTGTAAAGAAGGTTAATATTATCCAATTCTTCAAAATGATTTGAGTTTTTCTAGTTCATTGATCAGAATCTCTGATGATTATTTCTTAAAACTAGGCCTCATGATATTTCTATGAGAAAAGAATTCAGTTTTTTCCAGTTTCCTAGTGCAGAAAATTAGTTGATGGTCAGAGATACGGATACTAATAGCTCCAGCGGGAACAGATATTTTTTGGAAAATTTGGATATTTCCAATTGTGAAAGAGATTAACATTAGAATTACCTAAAATAGAAATTTCTTTTTGCTTGGCTGTTAAGGAATCAAACTCTTAATCTAAACACTCTAAAAATTTAGAGTCACTAGTAGGTCTATAGAAAATCCCAACAGTGAGAGGATCAAATTATAGTGATATTTTAGATCTGCAACTTACTCTTGCAAAAGGAGCAGACAGAGGCATCATTTTAAATTTGAAGTTTTTTATGATCTAAAATTACTTTAGAATCAAATTTTAGTAATGCTTATGCTTTAAAACTTTAACTAGGAAAGTGAGCACAGCCATGTGTTATAAAGTATTGAGAAGAATGTGTATGTGCAGCAATAAAAATGATGTTCTTTAATTTTTTATTTTTATTTTTTTCATTAGCGAGAGTGGATGACGAAGCAATTGGGAACTCATGCAAATTTTGATCTGTCATTGAGTCAAAATGTTGGACATCAATTGAGTCAAGAATCAAGAATGATTTGTGACTTATCCCTCCTTCAACTTCAAGATGTTATTACAGATCTTTGACAGATTTTCTGTCAAAAGATTTTTATATTTATTGACTATTATTACTCATTGTCTTTATTGACAACATTCGTTTTTTGTATTAAATCGCAAATATTAACTTTTTATGTATTTTCCTACTCAAGCTCTAGCTCTAGTTGAAAAGTGCATTATTTTTTGGAACTAAAATAACCAAACTTAAGGGGTTGATTTACGGGTCTGTCATTGATTTTAAAAAATCAGTGTCGAAAACTAGTGCATTTTGGCTGAAGAAAATGACTTTTTCAGAGAATACTACGACTGCAAAATACAGAAAGATTGATATGATTATAGCTAATATTCGAGTCGAAAAAAAGTAAATTTTTGAAGTTTTCAAATTCGTTTTACCAACTAAATTTGGTTCGAATATTACTCCAAAGTTGTTGAAAATTACCATACTTTTAGGGGAATTCCGACAGCTGTCAGAGGTGCCATTGTTCCGGAAACAAAAATTCAACAATTTTTGACTGAAAACTTGATACTTTTCAAAATAAATTACAGCCCTAAAATTTCCTGTTTTTCTCTATGTAGTTATCGAACGAAAAAGTGAAGGTTTCCTCGGTTGGAAATTTGTCTTTACTTACAACACCAGATTTTTTACTCAAAAAAAGCAAATTTACAAACCGATTTCAGAACTCGTTTTTAATCTATTTTGCTGATGTTTGAGAATTCAATAATTTTGGTTTTCAAAATAGTTAAAATTTTGACTTGAAAATTCATGTAATTTACGTACAACAAAATTTATCTGAAAGTTATATTTTTTTTCCCGATTGAAAAGTTAACAATTTCCTAAATGTAAATAGCCTTTTAATTATTGATTCGTAAATTAATCATTTTAAATCTGTGATTTATTGTAGTAAAAAATTTTGTACAATTTTCGATACGTATATTTTCGATATTTCACTGTGACAAAATGCAACATTTGCAAAATAAAGCTATTTGATTCTACAAAGCTCAGTGTCATAAAAGGCGAAGGCTTGAAAGAAGGTATCCTGAGAAGGTACTAAAGCAAAAGCTTGATAGATGGTAGTGACAGGACAACGGGGTGTGGTCGGAAACCAAAGGAGCAGAACTTCCACCACTCGTTGACCCAGTTGAATGGTCTTACTCCACCGAACACAAACCAGGAATCCATAGGTCATAGGTACAAAATCAGAACGGATGGACTGCTTAGAGGGGTTAAAGGACATACAAGATATTGGAAGGGTGTGAGATTTGCGAAACAACCCGAAAAAGGAGACACAGTAAATAGCCCAAAAAGAAGCATGCTAAGGGTAAGGTAAGGTTGAGATGATAACGATGACAATAGTCTTTGATACCCAGTTGTCGGTAAAAGGATTAGGTAACCCATGCTCTTTATGAAGGGGACCAACAAAGTTAAGGTAGGGGAGAATGGACTGAGGGTGGAGAGAGCAAGCCAAAATGGTAGCATAGAGGCAGAGACTAGATGTAGGGGCTGGGACTGGAGGAAGCTCCATCTGGCTGCAAAAGTTGAGGTATGCAATACGATATGTGCCATAGCAGCAACAAATACTTGGGGCATACAATACGACAAGACATCACAAGTCAGATCCACCAGCGTGGGATAGACTTCTAAAAAAAAGGAAGAAATGGATCCAAGTTACAGGAAAGTAGAACAGAGAGCGTTGCCAAGAAGCAAGAAAAAGGCTCAGAGGAACATATGAAAAATCACTACACTGGATAAAAAAAGGTAGGCCACACCAAGGTTCCCTAAAAAAGACAGAAGATGTCTAGGACTGTGGAGGTGGGATACATCATCAGCTATAGAGTTGTCTTTCCCGGGAACGTGAACAGCCTTAATATGAAAGTTGAAATGGGCAGAGAGCCAAAATAGGTACCTAAGACGATGTATAATCTCGTGATTGCAAGAGCCTTTATTTATCATAGCAACTGCCGCGTGATTATCGCAAGAGACAATGACTTGTTTGTTGCGCCTAAAACTCCCCAAAAATTGCAGGCAAAAATAATAGCCAAAAGTTCTTGAGAATTGATATGGAGATGAAGCAACGAAGGGTGATCAACCAGTAAGTTTGAGTAAAACCAATCACTCTTGTGAAAAGCCCTCAGGCCAAAATTACAGGCATCCGTTTGAAGACTTGTAATTCCATGAGTTGAAGTAAAATTGCACTTTCCATCAAAAGTTTCGAAAAACCTATCACACCAATGCAAATCACTCTAGAACTCAAGCGAAAGTCTGCACTATGAGGAGGGGGAGGGAAGAGTGTTAAGCAAATCAAGAACGTGGTAGAGGAAAGTGTAGACACCAAAAACAACTTTGCAGGCCCAGTTGATGTGGCCAGCAAGCTGCATGAGCTGACACTTACAGTCTCACAAATAGTGACAAACTTGTCAGGAGGCAGAGGTAATGGTAATGGTTAATGTCGGTTGCAGACATGGAAAAAATGACATGAGGATTTAACACATCCTTTCGAGCCATTGAAATTATAACAAATCTCATCGAAATTGAAAGTATGTGTACAGAGTGAGGATCCTGAGCCGTTATTAGCAGACGCAGAGCCAGAGACAGATGATTTGGAGGGAGCAGAACATTAGTGACTAGGAACTGCCTAGCGAGTCACCAACATGGTGTCATGTAAATGGCTATTATCGTAATGCCAAGGGTAGCCATAGACCTGCTGAAGCATGCGATATTCATAACCGTACTGCAGCGCAGACTCCCATGTGTACTTTTTAGCCAGTTCATAGATCTTAACAGTTTTTAAAAAATAATCATGAACGTCTGTTGTCGAGGAAAGTCGTTTTGAATTTGATAGTTCATAAAAAATCCTAATATTTTGCAATTGGCAATTCATTTAGAGATACATTTTCAAATTTTGGTGTCTGTTGGTTGGGAGCGAGAATTTGACAGGTGTTTGAATTGTCTGAAAGAATTATTTCCTTATCTTTTGGGCTTAAACGAGAAATATAACTGAGTATGACTCACAATGGCTCACCATGTGAAGTAGTTAACTTTCGATGCGGGCAAAGGAAAGCTTTGGCGGTGAGAGCAGGATAAGCATTGAGATAATGATGGGAGGACGGTTGGATGTTTCCTCGGCTGTAGACAGCATAGCCAAAGTAGTGCGAAAATTAGTAAGCAGGTTGTACCAGGTAGGCATAAACGACGATGGTAGATTAGATGTACATGCAATATTATCATTCAGTTAGTTGGAGAGCAGTAACGAGTGGTGAGCCCCTGAAGCAGAGGCTGCATAAGGTATAGCTGCAGATTACTGAGATAAAATGATGACGTTAGGTTGGGCTGGAGGCGCTGGATCCCTGCTGTGAATACAGTGAAACCTCTGAATAGCAGACACCTACATGACTTAACAAAACTGTCCGCTATTCGGAGGTGTCCACTATATAGAGGTTTTCCAAAATCGTTTTTTATAAGAGTTTTATAGTAAAAATTTCCGGTCTTCGACGTTCTGTCCGTTATTTGGAGGTGTCCGCTATATAGGATGTCCGCTATTTGGAGGTTTCACTGTATTTGCTATTGGAGCAGGATCTAAGGAAATGGCCTGCGACTAGAGCAATGTTTATCAAGCTTGCTTTTCCTTTATCTGTTTTGAAAGGCAGGAGTACTTGCTACGACAGCAAAGGCTGGCTTCTAAATCTCTCTCCTGAACTTCTAGGGACGCCAAGGTGCAACAAATTTGTTGAAGTTGAACATCATCATCCCCACGAAACGAGCAGTATGACAGGATGGAGCTGATGGACTTGTCCGTGTATTCAATGGTGTAGTAAGTGATGCTGATGGAGGTTGGGCAATCTGGGCGGCAGACGAGGGAGTTGAGGAAGAAGTAGAATTGTTGCTGGTGACCAGTTTCTTCCCAAATGCTGATGGAGGTCCTTCGCAGTTGGGTCCTGGGACACCAAATCCGTGTAACAGTGGCTTTCGTTTGCAGCTAGGGCATCAACGTGATGCACAATAACTAGAGGAAGGTTGGTCAAGATGCGATAGACCTTCCGTCTGACCAAATGCAGCTTGCAAAAAATCATGATGGTAGCAAGGCAATCCTGAATAATCTCCGCCATCAGAGGCTGGATCAGGCGAAGAAACCATGAAAATAAATAATAGGAAGGTGAAAAATTTCCTAGCAGTCTTTGCTCTCAGCATGATAGATGTGATATGAGGATATTGGAAAATGAAAATGCATAAAGTCTTTAATCACTAATGGCGGCTGCTCACTGAGAAAAGACGTACAAAAGAGCATGAAAGAGCTGTGCACATGTGCATAGGTAGCGTGCAAGATTCTACTTCCAAATTTAAATATATAAACTCATAAACAAATTTATAAAACCAAAAAAACATAACAAATCAAGTTTTCAGAGTTCAAATGGAATATTTAAATAACGAGAAATTTCATACAATTTTCATGAGTAGAAAGGAAAGAAGATCAAAGGAGGGTGTCCTAGAAACTTGGTCAAAAACCCCAACTTTTTCGAAAAATTCAATTCTATAAAAAATATATCTTGCATCAATTAATCAATAAAAACGAAAAAATCAAATAAAATAAATAAATAAGTAAATAAAAACAAATAAATGAGGACAAATAAATATTATGCAATAAACTTATTATACAAAATGAAGTTTTAATTCACAGTGCTTATTACATGTCGAACATTCATAGGTGCAAACAAATCTTGGTATGTTTTTAATGTACTCTTTTTTTGTAAGTAAAGATCGCATATTTTTGGATGTTGTAGTTTCAAAAACATTAGGTGGGTAACTCATAAGAAAATCATTCCAATCTTTTCTGCATTGGTACGCAATCGAATGATAGTGTAACCAAATTGGTGGGTGTAAAAATCTGGAACATTTAGGAGATTTCTAGAAGCTGCTGTGTTGTTATGAGCATGGACATCATGTCTATAAGAGAATTGAGTTGTAAAGTGCTCTGGTAATAGTTCTTCAGTTACTCGACGCATTTGAGTGCAAATCTGTATATACAGGGTGACCTTTTTTGAAGTTGCTTTAAAACCACGCGATTTCGCATTCACTTACGTTTTTGTATGAAATGAAGAGGTGGGGGATTTTGTTATGATTGATATGAAGTTTGTACAAAATATTTTTCCCAATCTAAAATAATGTGGCAAACAATTAGATTTTATTTTTTAATTGGCATTCTTTTATTTCAGATTTTACTGTAAAATCAATTTCAACCTACCAACTCTACTTGAGACTTGCCTACTCCTTTTTCCTGCTTCGTTTGATCACTTGGAATAAGGAAAACGTTTTTAAATTATGTCTTCTTTCTACATCCTTGCCTAAAATTATTACAACAGTTAAGGTGCATCGAGGTAAAAAAAAAGGTCAATGGAAAACATTCGGAACATATTTTGTGGTATTTTTGACGTCTTTTTTTACATTTTTAAACTTGATTTGTTTAGTTTTGATGCAGGTTTTCTAACTCAATACATCTTGCTTTCAAATTTTTTGTTTTCAAAGTTCAAGAGAATAATGCTGCTTATATGTTAGTGGCAATTTTATTGAAAATTCCTAAAAATTAAGAGCCACGTTACAGTTTCAAAAAGGTCACTTTTTTTCTGACCACCCTGTAGATTAAATCAGGCACTCTTACAATTCCTACCTCCCTGAAACAATTTTCAATATTCTCACCATCTCTAGAGAGGTACATTTATTTAATTGCTCTATTCTGAATGGATTGTATACTATTTTTAGCCACGACATGCATTGACCAACTCTGTAAACCGTAAAGGATGTGGCTATTACAAATTGAATGATATACCATAGTTAACGTTGTCACAGTTTATTTGTATCTTAGTTTGAAAAGCATACTCTCTTATGGCTCGCTTGAGTTTTAATATAAGCATTTTGAGTATGGATCGACAAACTTAATTGATTGTCTAGATTAATACCTAATTATTTTATGTCATTCGAGTCATTTAATTTCGAACCATCTAGTTTATCCTTATAATTTAAGTAAGCTTTTTCTCCATTTGGAGAGAATATTAAAAGTCCGACATTTTAACATTGAGTGTTGATTTGTTAGGTCTTAGCCAATCACATAAAACGAAAACGTCGTAATTCAAGTTTTTAATTAACTTTTTCACTGATTTTTTTGAACATATTATACTAGTGTCATCAACAAGATGGAAGCATTTTAAGTGTAAAATTGATAAATGCAAATCGTTTATGTATAGTACGAAAAGAAGCTGTCCCAAGACTGAACATTGTTGCACATCACATGTAATCTAGTTGGCCTTAGAAATCTCATCTTCGATTTGCGTTTATTGTTTTCTCTGAGACAAATAGCTTTTAAATAGTTCATAAGATATTCATCATATTCTATAGTGTTTTAACTTTGCTAATAGAATTTCATGTTAAACCGTACCAAAAGCCTTATGATATCAATAAAAACCCCATAAGAGAAATTACCACTGTCCATTTGTTTTTGCAGTTGGTCAAGAATGCAAGCAATAGCATCGTTTGTAGATCTATTCAGTCTGAAACCGAATTCATTGCTATAGAGAAGTTGTTTATTGTTTATAAACGATTATAAGCACTTGTGTAGCAGTTTTCCTAGAATTTAACTGATATTAGAGAGAAGGTATATGGGATGTAATTGTCCTTATTACTCGTCTAAGCGGGCCGATTTTCTGTATAAAAAATTTCGCCATTTTGATTGGTGTAAAAACTCTTGTTGCCATTGACGCCGGGCAAATACAGAGCGGTATTTGCCCGCTGCTATTGGTTACGTCAATTTTCTTTGCACATCAACCAAAAAAATAAACAAATTCAATGCAATGGCATCATGGAAAATACCTCACACGTTCGAAAGTTTTTCTTTATGAATTCTTTGTTTTAAGACTGAATAATTAAAACAAAACGAACTAAAGGCTATTAGGTTGAAGGAAACAATTATTAGAAATCGCAATACTTTAAAATGCTTCAATACTTCGATACTAAAGACGTCAATACTTTGACGTCGGTCAATATTCTCCAGTGTTTCCCTCGCAAACATGTAATATAGGGTTAATACTCAACCTTGACCCTGCCTTAAAGACAGGAATTACCTTTGCAATATTGAGCACATCAGGAAAAATATCTTTTTCAAATGAAAGACCTATTAAGAAAGAAAGTGGATAAGCAACATGTTCTTTTAAATCTTTTAAAATAAATTTGGGAATGTTATTAGGTCTGATTTGAGTTCTTTAAATTGGATATGGTTGATTTTACTTCTTCTGGGTCTGTTGGTGAAAGAAATAAAGGGTTTCGAGTTGAATTTCCTAAATAATTTAGAAAGTGCCGTTGACTTTTTCCAATCTTACCTTTGAGTTTTTTTTTTCTACATTAATAAAGTGTTCATTAAAATATTCAGTTATGTTCTTTTGGTCTGATTTTGCCAATCCATTTTTCTCGATAGCCGTAGGATGCACGTGGTCCTTCTTGCTCATAGGATGCATTATAGAGTTAATTGCAGCCCAAACGTTTTTGCAATTAGTCCTGTTTTCTTTAAAAAATGTTTTCTTTGATAATAACTAGTTATTATTTTCTTTTCAAACGGGTAACGCTATTGCGATATACCTAATAATTGTACCAAAGCTTTTCTCTTTCGGCATGTTTTTTCTCCTTCAAGAGTTTTTTTATGTAATCTCTATGCTTAATTTCTGTCAGTAAGTTAGTATTTATGCATAGAGTTCTGAAGGGGTTTTATTTTTATGGCCGATTTGCTTAATTGGAAAATCTCCTTCAGCATCACTATTAATTTCGGAAATCAATATCTTAAATCTTTTATTCACATCATCATGTTGGTCTTTTAATATTTGTAAATTTTTCAACAACTTCATTCTATTAACATATCATCTTAACAAGTTTTCAAAACTGAGAAAATCAATGCATGGTATATACATCACATTTTGTGCCATTTCAATGTCCTCACTCATCATTTGTTCATATTGTTCAGTTCTAGGTAAGTTTCAAATCAAATTAAAATCTTGAACAACCGAGCAGACATATTCAAGAAAACTTAAATATCTCCTATCGTAATTTATGTTTCAAGTGATAATTTTTTACATGGTTTTGTAGGCGATCGCTTACTGATTCAGATATAATTTTTGTTTTTGCATTTGTATGAAATGAAGACTTGAAATGGATATTTAGTTCTTCAGATTTACCTATTATGTATTTTGCTGTTTGAAAAACGGGGGTATTTTTGAGGCAATACACAGTTCACATACATTTCTCTTTTAACAGCTTGTTGTAGACGTTTTTATTGCTCAATAAAATATTTAAGGTAAATGAATTTATTAAATTATCTGCACTGCCAGTAGCAAAAGATGGCTGGTTTGAGAAATTTTCCAAACTTAATGTGAAATCACACTGTTCTTCCAATAATCTTCTACTAATAGGTGACTCCCTAGTAGCTGGTCTTTATCATTACCATTCTGTTTTGGCAAAATATTTTACTAATAACACAATTAATCATGGAATTTCTAGCAATAAATCCATTAATGTCCTCCAAGCTGAGAGAATGTTTCTTCCAAAGTCGTTGAGGGTTTGGGTTGTTAGCTGAAAAAAAAAGTTTCAATCAGAAAGTATGACATGTCTTACACTAAAAATTCGACCATAATTTTTTACTTAAAAAAAGGGATCAACAAATTGATCAGATGTTATTTTATAACAGTTTAATAAAGATAATCGTATTTATTTGCATTGAAATATGAAATAATCTACTTTTGGCCCACTCTATAACAGTATAAAAAAGTTGTTTACCAGAGTTGACTCACAGGTCAGTTACCACACAGATACGTGAAAGCTGTTATGCTATTCCCTCATTGCCACTCGCCCTAATCTTTTTCAGTAATTTGTCATTTCAGATAAACGAAAATTGCACCATCCGACGCGTCAGTCGTTACGAAAGGAAACATTCAGGATTATTCGAGCCACATTTGAGAGTGTGAAAGAGTGAAACTTCATCGTTCAAACATCTCCACAAAAGAGGATTAAAGAATTTGTTATCCGATGCGATAAGAATTATCGCAACATACTCGAAACAAACCATTACCATGGAAGTAACTAGATATATGATAAGCGAAAGAAAGAAAATAACAGGAAAATTAAAACGCACCATCGTTTGATTCGAAGTATACTTTCATCGCCCTGAAAAGCCTTTTTAGTTCATTTTGATCATCAACAGTCATCTGAGCCGCATCCATAACTTCTCCATCCGCTGCTTTATTTTCCAAAGCTGGTAAGAAAGTTTGGAGCAGATATTGAAAACCACTGTGCGACTGTATATGCTTTGGCCATTCTCACCCCGGATATTTAGGCTTTTATAAAAAAAATAGTGAAATACTACGAGATTAGCATTGGTGGAGTTTTAAAAATGTGGGTTACAATAGTAAAATTGCAGATTTTCAGTTAGCATTTCAATAAAATTTTATTTTAATGGGAGGTGGGTATAAAGACGTTTGGTCAGAAAAATAACCCATTTAAAAATTAAAAGCATCAAAAATTAAAATTATTAAAAAATTAAATCGCGATAAAAATATTCTTTATATTAGCCATGTTTCTAAAGAACTCTTATTGATTTTCGTTTCAGTTTTGTTTTGATATCGTCAGGTTCCTACTGATCTTACTTTACTTATCCCATCTTGTGGTGTGGGTCGGAGGAACAGTTGGTGCTAGAATGGCTAACTACACTATAAAAAAATACCTCTCTTCAGTTGATTCTGCGCTTGGTTATTGAAAACCAACCAGGGAATTTTTATACCTAAGGAGACATAAAAACAACTGTAATTGATACATTATTTGTATTTGCATCACTTTTCTGAGAACTAAAATAAGAAATTTGTAGCTACATTAAGATATAACTCGGTAAATTAAACTATTCAAATTAATTTATACTCCAGAAGTAGATGGCCGAAATCAAAATAACTAAAGTCATGACAAGATAAATGGCAAAGCATGTCAAACCACCTTTTAGATCTCAAATGTGATGCGTTTATTTGAAAGAACTTCTTAAAAGAAATTATAGAAACTTTTAAGTTACAGGGAATGATGAAATTTGAACAATGATAATCAAAAATTAAGGGGGTCATGTCCCTCGCATCGTTTATCATTTTGATTATTTCTGATTTTTTGTAACAACATACTCAAATACTCAGCCTGATTCAATTGGCTGGAAGTTACTTAATTTTGAAGTTACTTTTAGGTTACATCTGACACTTGTCCTTTTCTCTTTGTTTTTAACGTCATCTAATTTGCAAGATGCTTCCTTCCAAAAGTATGCACTCGATCGCATATTTTTTTTACCGAACGGCTGTAAAATTTCTTTGATTTCCTAAACAAGAAAAAGAAACAATATTATTTTGTTCGTAGCCAAATTTTAATTTTTACTTGACTATTCAACAAAACTTCCTTAGGGCGTGATACTTCATAGAGACAGCTTAAAAAAAGAAGAAAATAAAATAGTCCTTATTACTGACCTTAAATTGAATATCAGAGAATGCTTTCAACTTACCTTAAGGGAAGAAATTTTCACATGAAGAAAATTTCGCGGTTTTTGGGGTTTTTTCTTAAAACCGTGAAATTAAATTCCTGCGAAATTTAAAAAATTCTGCCTAACTCGAAATTAAATTCTGCAAAATTTAGCAAATTTTATCTAATATAACAAATTTGACAAAGTTTGACGAAAAATCAGTGAAAAATACACATTTTACTTACTAGAAGCTTCTAGAAAGTCAGTCCAACGCGAAATTTAATTCCCGTGAAAATTAAAAAAATCTGGCGATCGTGAAATTAAATTCCCGCGAAAAAAATGTTTTTGGTTAAACGTGAAATTAAATTGCCGCGAAAATTTCTTACCTTTGGGTATTGGTTTGGATCGCAAAACCATCGTGCTTTATTTCTGCGTCATCAGAAAAGGTAACAGATGTGTTACACGACGTGTATAGTTAAAATATTTAAAAGGAACATAATTTGTGACCTGTAACTGATACAGAAAAAATAACATGCTTTTATAAGAAGAAAAAATCTGCCAAAAAAACAAGGTCATTGTGAAGTATTTGCATAGAGTTGGATCAGCATAACATTTTCAGTGACTCAGTCAAAACCTTGATCTCTTATTGAAGATACATAGCAAAGATAAAACGTATAAAATGAAATCTTTCCCTGTAATCTTTCCTTATTCTCATTAATCAATTGGATATATGATTAATGGTTCTTCATTTAAATAGGTTTGACTAGGCTAAGAGTAAACTTCTTTCATTTAATGATGGTGGATAAACTCAAAACAATATGATAACTTACTTAGAAGCATTTCGTTATTTTTCACATTTTCATCTAATTTAACATAAAGTCTTCTGTTAAGCCATCAGCTGAATTAACCATTAGCTGATTATTTGCTGAAACCTTTTTCTAAGTCTGATGCTAAATTTCTTGAAATGCAGTTGGCTTTTCAACCTTTAATTTAGCCTATTAAGAAAAGCCTTTAACTGAACCTATTAAGAAAAAGATAGATATCTACATACCCCCTCTATCAATAATAGCTATATGGAAATCAACAAACTGTTTTCAATAATCCTGCGTCAAAAAGTCATTTTTGTTTTCTTGTCTGTTATAAAAAAATGACTGCAATAAAAAACAAAAATAAAGACAAATAAAGTTTTTTTTCCAATTCTCAACATTTTTGAAGACCATTCTATAAACAGAAGTTCGACATTTTAAAGACAAATAAGTTTTCCTCGCCTGGAAAACATAATTATGTAGATAATTTATTTTTTATACTTTCAATATATAGACCTAGAGCGTACCAGTGCGGAAAAGTATATTAGCTAACTAGCTAGGGTTTACATAATTTGTCATAGATTCTGCTCCTGCTGCCCCTCTACACTCTAGCTAATGTTTTTGTACTATCGCTCCCACGATCTTGTCCAAAAAGACTCTCCAAACTTGTTGGTAGGTTAGCGTAGCTAGCTCTCCCTTATATGTTTTATGCAGCTAGTTAGCTACTTTTAGTGTTTGCCTAGCCAACTTTTTCCTTATCTAGCTATTATCTAGCTAGCTTACATCCGGTAAATAACTTTTAAAAAATTGCACTGAGCAACACAGTAAGGAGGTCCATTTACTAAAAGCTTAAAGGTTCCTTGCATAAACTAGTCTAAAAATAAAAATTCAATATTACTTCGGATAAAAAATAGAAGCTAGCTTTTAAAGCTAAACACGATACAAAATATGTACTGTATATGCTATTGCTTCTATTGCCATTTCTTCTTTGTTTCAAGACAGTGGTTTTTCAATTCCTTAAAAGTATCTTAATGAACATTTTTGTTCTGTGAGTTTTCCAAATCATCAACAGCCTTCATCAAAGAGAACTGAAAACTGTAAACGCTTCCCTTTGGATTATCTAGAATTTCTCAAAAAAGTATCCAAGATGAAGTTTCTTGTTAACGCCCAAGGGGGGGAGAATCCAGAAAGAGCTTGACTGAGAAATTGAAAATAGCTTCAGGCCTGAAGAGCGGACACCCACCCTTGGGTTTTCAAAAGAGCTATTTCATTGGTCGTTCCCCTACTTGGGTATAGGAAAAGGCAAATTGTGACCCACTAGGGTGTAACAAAAAAGCATACTGTATTGATTGGCAGAGCCATTTACGGAATGACGGAGTCAATAATGACACGGCTTCAAGCAATGTGAGCGGCTTCAAAGACATCCTTGAACACTAAAGCCCGTTTTCCATTTGAGTAAAATATCTGTATTCAAAACTCAAATAAGGGCTTATTGAAAGAAAAAATTCCTTTTTGAGAAAATTTGTGACTCTTTTTCTCCACTACCAAAAAATAATATCTTGATTTTTTTTGCAAGGGGGTCACTTGCCCCATTTGAGCCCCTCTGGGTACACCCCTGGGTAACAGTTACAACTAACTACTGAGAAACTTTTAATTCCTGACGGAATCAAACTAATATTTTGTTAACTGGGATAGTTTTAGTCTTAAAAACATAAAATTGAAAAAGACACCAATCCAAGACACTTCTTCTAAAGAAAGCCTAGAAATGTTAGTAAAATTATCACTTCAAAATCAGAACAAAAAGATCAACAACGCATCGCATCGCAATTAAAATGGGATCGTCTTTGATGCTCGAGTGTTTACAAACACGTTGCTCAAAATGTGGCACGTCTACTTTGGAGGTAATATTGAACTATATAGAAAAAAGAAAACAAATTATGCTCATCGAACATAATTAAAGGTAATTTTATCAAATATTAGGAGTTTATATGTAAAAATTAACACTAAAACATTATATCATCAGAGAAAACAATATATTCAAAGCCAGTACTCTTAAATGTTGGCTTTGATGTTCAACGTAGTGACAAATAATCATGTGCATCGAGTTTTTGTGTCGTGTTTCACGAACTTTGGCAGATTGACCATAAAAACAGCACCACATAATTAAATTTCCCTAATTAAAAAAAAATTGGGTAGAAAACAAAACTGCGAAAAGAGGACAATGTTCACTGGCACTTATACAGAACATGAAAAACTTTAACGGCATATTTCACTAAGTATTTTTTAGGAGCTCTGACAAACTTTTTCACAAATTATAGTGAATAATAGTATACAAAACGTGAGAAGTCAAATGGAATTAATGACATGCAAAAGGAGTTTTTTGGCAGAATGAATACCCACATATTTTAATGAATCTCAAGAACAATTTTCATTTCTGCTTTAATAGTAATTCAAGAAAAACTTTCAGCAACTAGAATCCAAGTTTAAAATGTATTCAAACGAAACCCAAAGTTAAAGTTTACACAGAAGTTTCAAACAGACTGGGCATGAGCACTTCTTGAAAAAGAAAATTTGCACTATAGATTATACAAACTAAGCAAAGGTTACACGTTTCCTCAAAGCTATTGTTTTAGTCTATTACTCAAGAATTTCCCAATTAGTTAACTCTACACAAGGTCTCATCAATTGTGTACATGTTCTTGAAAATATTTGCCTCAAAGAATCCATTAGAAACTTATCAGAGTATGATTTGCGGACTTTTTAACGCAGTACCAAAACTATTTTTCCTAGAACTGAATGCAATTATAATCATTTGAAAACAGTCTTTTGAAGATCTTACTGAATACAGAGAGTTTGTACTCAGTAGTCAGTTCAGAGATCTGGAAACCTACTTTGAATAATTTGTTTTGAAACTTCCTCAGAGTAACTTCAGTATTCTGACTGTTATGTTATTTTGATTACAAAACATTCTTAATTGGTCTGGGTACATATGTATTACTGCTGCAATAAAGTTGCCATTTCTTAGTGTATTAATAACAACATACACATTAGAATTCTTCTCTGATATATTTTTTGAGATTACTGAATTACACTTGAATTACACATTATTTTTCTTATTGGCAACTTACACATTGCAATGCCTACACAGCTTACATTGCCTACTAAGACCTGCATGCCAATACAAAAGCTATGTTGGCCTAAAAAGCCTGCAGCTCAGGCCCCTACGTAACCTACCCTCATTTACAATACTCTATGCAATGAAATTCGGCACCTGAAAGTAGGCTTTTTTTCGACTATCTTTGTTCAAAAAAGCCTAGATTATTTTGCATATTTTACCATTTGTTTTAATGTTAAGCAATATTAATGCAATATTAAGCAATAGAACAGAACTGCTTGACACGATAACATGAATGTTTGACATAGCAAAAATTTTGGGCCGTAGTGTAGTGGTCATCTGCAAAACCCAATGATAGGTGCCGAGTGGTTAAGGTTCGAATCCTAGAGGAGGCTTATTCTCGTGTTCTTTAGTAGAGCAACTGCCAATAGACAATGTAGGTACATATGGGAGGACAAAGTACGCTATGTCCCGAGGGCGTCAGTCTATATAGGCCACCAAATGATGTGCCTGAGCTCAATCAACGTTAAATAAGATAAACTTAAACTAAACTTGTCCTCATCTCGCATGGAGGCAAAACATTTGGCGAAATTGGTTGCTATTTTCAACTGAAAATATCCCAGGATCTACAAAACCTATTCCTAAACTGTAGAAAATGTCTAAAAACTTGTGCGTAAATACCTAAGGATCATTTTACAGAATTAAAGGCACCGAGAAACGACCAGATTCTTTAATATAAGTAATAGAAGCTAACAATATGGTTCTATTGTTTGTTTTAACAGCACAGAAGGAAATGCCCAGTGTTTTCAACATCTAAGCTGCAATTACATAGAGGATTGACATTGTCTTGAAAATTATGTCTGAATTTATGTTCATTTAAGTGACTAAAATTTAAATGCAAACTGGATAAATATTTAGTCCCTATTACCTAACTAATGGTTCTTATTCATGTCAAATTAAAATGTAAACTGTATCTTTCATTTTTCACAATAAAAGTTGTAGCTATCTAAATTTTTATTCAAAATTTGATTGATAAACAAGCGAACCCGAGATCTCGTCAAAAAGTGACATCTTCTGCAGACTTGCAACTAACATGAAATACCTGCATAT
Source organism: Cladonema radiatum (assembly GCA_025330745.1). Classification (NCBI taxonomy): domain Eukaryota; kingdom Metazoa; phylum Cnidaria; class Hydrozoa; order Anthoathecata; family Cladonematidae; genus Cladonema; species Cladonema radiatum. Next base: position 913 of record JANSTP010110006.1, on the reverse strand, counting down.
GAAATAGCATTTCAAAAAAGCAGACTATGTTATTTATACTAAACACCTTTCCAAACAACAGATTTACTAGGTGCATTTGCTTCTTTTGCTTTTGCAATTTGCCATATTTTATGTCTTCTCTGAAAGTTGCAAATCAAAACTTTGGAAAAAAGGTAGAAATTTCACTGGCAAAATACTTTTAGGAAAGCTGTCAAAAAACTGTAGAAATTGAACTGACTCAAACAAAAACTTCATCAAATGGGAACACATTCCTTATTTATTAAACAATAAACAACACAAAAAGAGGGTTTAAATTTTGCAGGTTTGTCTGCCAAGATGATCTGTGTTCATATATTGGCAATTACACCGCATGACACTCTGACGACCAGTGACGACCATCATTCCTTCCTTAATAACCGTGACGACCGAAATTCGAGGGGTAGGTCAGTCTGCTAAGGTGATCTGTGTGCATATATTGGCAATTTCACTGTATGACACTCTGAGGACCAGTGACGACCATAATTCCTTGCTTAATAACCGTAACGACCAAAATTCGAGGGATAGGTCTATCTGCCAAGTTGATATAAGTAATTATATGTTGGAATTACACTATGTGAAACTGTGACGACCATTGACGACCGGAATTCATTCCTTAATAACTGTGACGACCATATTAAGGGGGGGGGGTAAGTGTGTTTTAATTTAAGTTTATTTGATAGATGTGGATATGTATAAATACGAGAATAGTGAAATATGTCAAATTTAGGATCACGATACATCGTCAGACTGCCTGCAGAAAACGCTGCAAAGGCTGGCTGAGGGATCAAATTGTTGGGGCTAGGGTATCAGAACTAGTGAAAACAGTCAATAAATTAAGTGCTGAAAAATCTTCTTTAGAACTAGAACTTTTTGACAGAAACAAAAAGATTACAGA
>JANSTP010109895.1:0-13072 GCA_025330745.1 Cladonema radiatum | reverse complement strand
TATGACTTTACTGATCTTAAAAGATGTTTTAACTAGTCCATGACTGACCAGTTTCAGTTTTCTTGTTAAAATGATACAGTAGTATCTTTTGAAAATTTCCAAAGAAAATTTATCATGCTTTAGGAAAATCGTTTCTTCCGAAAATCTTGAAATTATCGATTCGCGAAAATTTATGTTCGCAAACATTTTAACTAAGGCTCATTCGCGAAAGTTTATGTTCCCGAAAGTATCTTCTCTTAAAGTAGGTTAGAACTTACAGTTAAAGCAAAACTTATGGGTTAATAAGTTTTACGAAACAAATTTTTTATTGCGACATATTGCACATTTTACAAAGAAAGTATTGTTAATTTGTTTCTTGAAAGTCTAGAAAGGTGTCTGCGTAATGAGCAGAGTAAATGTGTCTTCTTTACAAAACTCTATTCCAGTGTCTTCTTTTATGCTAGTTAAATGTCTCTTAATAGCCTATCTTTTTAAAAAATTTGATTAATTTTCAAAAACAATATTTTGCTAAAAAGTGGGGGGCTCAAAAGTGAGCACTGCAAATTCTTGCATTATCAACAGATTTTCTCGCCAGTTATCTCGCCTTACAGCTGATATCCATCGTTTTCTCCTCTCTTTACTCTCCTCTGTTTTATTTGTTGGAAATCTATAAAATTTTAGCTTTGTATCACACTTTCCACGAACATTTACACATCCAATGCAACAACAGTGATTGGGCATCACAAATTTACTCTGCTGAAAGTGCAGCTCTTACTGCCTTTCTTTCTTGCTGTGAAACGTCGAGCTGTGAAACTCCAAATGAAAGTGTTCTATTCTGCCAAGATTTTGAGCATGCGTATAAAAACCAAAACAAATCTTCGACGGCAAGCAATCTATACTAGACCAGGCCCTGAGTGAAGGTTTTGTCACCTAGAGCTAGAATACTTTCTAACAGCACTGCAATATAGCTTAGGTATTGTAGTTTCAGAAAATCCATGGTAAACAGGGTCTACCTGGAGCATGGACCTACCACAGCACTCCATTGCAGAGCCTCTAAAACGCAAAATCTCAAAAAAGGAGTTTCTTAAGAAAATCGAATCTACACCTACACTTTGAAGCTACATATATATCTTAAAATCATGATCGGAATCACACAAAATTTTCGAAGTAGATCACACACATGTGTCTTAAAATGAAGTTACCAATAAAATTTATGAATCTTTGTATAAAGAACCGGGTGTGGAGTGTATTATGGAAAGTGTAGATTATAAATTTTTGTACGAATATATTCTTCAAAGAGAACATAAATACAATTTTTTATTGAGCATGCTTTCTTTTCTATTTGACCTTTGCCTGATATGGACATGGTTCACTCAAGTCAACCAACCCACTGTATAGTTTCAAGTCGATGAGAACGTCAAGGCTTACTAGTCTACTTACTATGCTAAGCCTCATCTAATTAAGGATCACGCTTTTCCAAAATGCTTTTCAAACTATTGGAAGGGTTTTTTCTTCTTTGTTTACGTATAGCTAGATGAAAAAGATGAAAGTTTAAATAAAAGTAAACGTGACACAAATCAAATTAAAATCAAAACCTTTCGAATATCTGAGAACAGGGACTACTTGATTTTTGAAGCACGTTGCTGTTTCGTGACTAGTACATGGGAGACAATTTTGATCAGGTCTGATAGCGCCAAAAAAGTTAAGACGGATGAAGTGCAAACAATAGTAGCTCAGAAAGAGTAAGTAATATTTAATGAAATTGATGTTGGTGGTTACAGAATGTTGCCTTTGATAGAACAAAATTAGGAAAGCTGTTACTGATGCCCTGAAATACCATTTTTTTCAGGCCCGACCTGCTTATGTGCTTTGATGTGCTTTGATAACATTTTGGATGCGATGGAACAATACATCGATTGCAATTTGAAAGGACGTCTTTCCTGTTTCTTATTTTGTCACAATATACTTCACCCAATACAGCTTAGTGGAGAATTTTTAAAATGAAAAATTTGGTAGGGAGTTATTTCCTTATTGTACCTTTACGTCAGGATTGGACGTTACTCTTAATGCCAAAATAACAGCTCTTACTGACATGCTGGTTTTTTACCTCAGACATCTTTCTCAATGCTGTTAGAAGATAAATCAGTTCGAAAAGGAATCAGAATATCTTATCAGATAGATACACAATATTCGGTTAAATTTTTTGACAAATAGTGTATGGTCGTCTTCAAATGGATGAAAGCTTCGACTAAAAATTTGAACAAGCCAACTACAAGATTAATTTGGTCAGCTTCTTTTCTTTTCATAGTTTTAGCTTTCTGTAGAAGCTGGTTGTAAAAACTATCCAGCTTCTTTAGAGGTATTATTTTCTAAAAGCGCCGTCTATATATGCAGGTGCTTCTCAAAAAACGTAATTAGTTTTCCAGGTTTTAAAAAACTCTTTTTAACTTTTTCTTTGAGCACAGGTATACTAGATTTTGTAGTATCAAAAAACATAGGTTAGCGTCTACACCATAGTCATACAAATGTCCATAGTCTGGAAAAATGTGCTACGTGACCGATTATGTTATTGTTCAACTTTTCCCTAGTACCCAGACTACTTGAAGGAGGATAGAGTCAAAACAAAGTGCAATCGTAAAAAGACGAAAGTGGTAATTCTTGAAGACTTTTCCAATTATTCTGCAAATATTCAACTTATACTGGTACAATATGCTCTAAAATTAATTTTTAGATAATTTCAAAGCTTTTAGAAACCTGTCTGAGTTACACTTTTCCACAGATTTTGTATTTATGCAAGTTTAGATGCAGAGTTTTCAGACGGTCAGCTATTTGCTTCCTCCCTCTGCTGAGATTCCAGCTTAAAAACATTTATAATTATTGATTTCATTGGTATACACTTACTTTGAATGCCAAACCAACTAGTATGATTGCCTTCTAGAACTATGTACTTTAATGGAGCTGTCTGGTTTAAACTGAAGCTTCTAGTTTCCAAGGTCTTTTCCCTCCTTTATTGGGCTATTCCTTTTGAACTCCATATACCCCTATTGACGCATGATTTTCTAGGATTTTTTACTCCTAGAAAAACTCAAAAAACTGGGCCAAGCTGTCTGGAAACTTCTCTTTCTTTCCTACTGTAAGATATATTTCATATTTTCTCCTACATGCCCAAGAAAAATTTATCTGGCATAAAGTTTTTAAAATAGCCCGGGCAACAGACCAGAAAAAAGATCAAAATTTGAGTTAAAGGTCTGGAATCTACTTTTCCACCATTTGGAAAATTTAAGAAATATTCCCCCTGGATTTTAATTTTAGGGTACAGAGTTCAAGTAGAATAGCCCATTATTTACCTGTGAAAGAAATGTGTTTCATTACTAAGTTTATCAAATAAATTATTTGATTTCTTAAAATAGCCTCTGTGAGGTATATTTTAAATTGATGGTTATTCTAAGGAAATATTAGGCAGGGTATTTTCCATCCTTTATTAGAGAGAAACAAAGGAAAATTATTAATTTTGCCTCAAAAGGGATGAAAGAAAATGTTATAGTGTCACAGTCCTATAGTTTTGTGGCGAAAATTCCATCGAAGGTTTAGATTTCCCTTTTAGTTTTGTCATTAAAAAAAAACTGACTGTTCTATAGTATGGCATAATCTATTTTGTAGGTTTAACTTTCAACATTGTCCATGTGAGCATGTTTTTGTTACTTTATTGTTATATGAATCAGGAAAAGACTTTGAAGAAACTCTTGCCAAAATAGAATAATATTTTCAATTGCATTGGATGATATATTATAAGTAAATCTTTACGTGATTCAATGCTAGTATGTAAGAATATTTTCAGATACATTGACATAAGAAAATCAGACATAATTTTGAAAGTTGTAAAGTTTTTAGCATTCAACAAATCTTACTAGATCTATCTATACCAAATAACTTTCTTTTTCAAGCCCTGGATAAGAAAAATTGAAAAGGTCAAGAGGAATTTGGTCTTATGTAAGTTTTCTTCAACTTCTTTATGCTAATCGTTTTATTCTATAGAAGATTTTGTGTAATTTCACTATTCTTGAATTTCTTTCACAAATAATTCACACTAAGATATGATTCTAAATTATCACTTTCGAAAATATTTTAAAGGGGAACTGAGGTTTGGAAAAAATTTTTGAGGTTTGTTTTTAAATCATGTTTCTAACCCTAAAAAATATCAGAAATACAATTATAATGGTATCTTCAGCATTACTTTCTGAAATATAAAATCACTAAAACTAGCATTTTTGACGTCATAGTAGCTATGTTACAAGCCATAGGGATGGGTAAAATTCTAAATAAAGTGAATTAGCAATACATATTGTGATCAAAAACAATATATTTGATATTTTCTGATAAATAAAGACCTGCTTTTTATATCTTGGTGCATTCCTTTGTGCCATGAAATAGATAACTATTCAATTCAATCACTTTTACATAGAATTCAGTATATTTTCCATATAAAGTGTAGCGCCTATGACGTCATAATTTAGGAATATTTGAAAACTGTTTTCGCTAATAAAAACATATATACTTGATCATATGAGAAAAATAATACATCTTTGGTTTTGAAATAATGTCCTCTCTAAAATAAGGCAATAAAAAACGTATGTTTTTTCTGACCTCAGTTCCCCTTTAAAGGAAAGTAGCCATATAGCGCAACGTATTGTAAATATTGTAAAAAAAAGCAAGTTGTGACAGAATTCAGATTTATTTCTTATACAGAAAAATTATATGATAGCAAACACTTTACAAGACACAACAGAATGGCAATTTCAAACTTTTACAAATTCATAGACACTGCATGACTTCGATTGCTCATGTTAGAAGAAAATGCCCTTTCTTTCTCTTTCTGTCTCAATGCATCCGCATAAAATCATCCATTTCTTTAGAAATTTTGGATATTTCATTTAACTCCAGCACCACTTTTTGCATTTTCGTATCCTCTACTCGGTAGCAGTTGGCTCTAAAGCTCATACTCATTGAACACGGAAGGAAACAAAAGAGCTAAAGTGATATTGAAAAATAAATATGGGAGACCTACAGAAGTTGCAAACTCTCATATTCAAGCCATCGTAAATCTACAAACTAACCCAACTGCACAACCACTACAAATCCATCAGTTTTACAAAACCTTTCTCAATTATCTACAAGCATTTGGAACAATGAAAAGGTTTAATGAAATCAAGGATAACGTTCGAAATAACCTCGATAAACTTTGTCAAATACGTTCAAACCTTGTTCGAACAAAGGATGATTGGCAAGAATGGAGTTACGACCAACTCATACTAGTATTATGAAAGTGGATTGACAGAAATCCAATAACATTTCCGGAAAAAAGGCAAATTGATCCAAATCAGAAAGAACTTTTCAAGCAGAACAACATGGCAAGGAAGAATGATAGTGTGTTTATTGTAAAATAAGAGTTTACACAGGCGACAGAATGCAAAAATGTTACTACCATAGAAGAAAGAAAGAAAGGGAATTCTTTCTACTAACAAATTGTGTTTCAACTGCAGTGGGGAAAGACACAGAGTGAAAGATTGCCAAAGCACTTTGCCAGAAAAATCATCATATCTCTACTATTGAAATGAAGAAATCTACAATGCTTACCGTCAATGAACCAAACGTTATTTATGCAGTTGTCATTGTGCAAGTCAACAACGTAAAATGTTGTGCTCCTCTCGATACTGGAGCCGGAAACTGGTACGCTTCAAGTGCACCCTTACATTGTGAAACCTATCAAACAAGTGACGAAGCAAACAAAAATGCTTGTAACAACTTCTACGCGTAAGCCTGATATTTATTCATTGAAGATACGACTGGAAAGTTTCAACTGAAAACTGAAGTTGAAAGAGAAATTTTAATGATGAAGCAATTTTAGATGACGCTTTTGAGCCAGAATTGCCCATTCATCTCGTACTAAGAGTTAGCAACTATACAAAAGTAAAATGTCAATAAATCTCCAGAATCAGTAATTCAGGCGAACCTATTCCCGAGCTCATACAATTCGGCTTGGTAATAATATCACCAGGCAAAGATGTGCAAGTTTCTGCAATTCTACTAACTACTTCATCGATAGCAGACTTTAACGGATTGTGTGATCTTGGCGTACTAGGGGTCACTGACAGAATATCAATAGAAGCAGAAGACCTTGACATGTAAAAACGTTTCAAAAACCAACTTGATTGGAATCCTGATGGACATTATGAAACAGGTCTTCTGTGGAAAAAGCACAATCCCACCCTAACAGATAACCAGATATAAAAATTCAAGTAAATCTTTCATTTTCTACCTAGAAGGGACGATTGCAATACCATTATATCACATGTAAATCACAACCCAATGTCCTTTAATTAAAGCAACTTATCTTGACCTAACCCTTTTAATAAATCAGTAAATATTGCTAGAAATTGAATTGGAAGCTGAAATAATGAAAGCTGAAATATCTGAAATAATCCTGTATAATTAGCTTAGAACAACCAATTTTTTGTTTTTGCAATGCTACCAGACTGACCATACTCCAAGCTCTATGAAAGTAAACAAAAATGTTTGTTGCTAAACAAAACAACAATTCTTGCAATTTCATTTCCTCTATTTTTGTTGTGTGGTATAAATATTATTAGAAAATTTGCAAGATAGTATGAAACCTAAAAATTTGGTTTACTTTGGATGTAGCTGCTGATTGAAAAAATAATTAAGTACCGACTATCTTAAAAATGCTTGAAAACTTGAAAGTACATCTTGCCCTAGTCCTTTAGTTTTACTCTGGCAAACCTTTGCCTTTTAAAAAATCTGTTGTATTGTCGAGTTTTGCACGGACTTGTTCTAAGACGTTGCTAACAAGTGACGTAATTAAGTTTGTTAATTAATAGGAAACTAATGATCTGTGTAATTAAGTTACAACATTCTTCGCTGTAAATAGGAAGTTTTTTACATATGCAAAGGACAGAGCAAGTTTGAACTGCTGTTGAGTTGAAGCCAAATCTGTTATCCGTTTTTATCCTGGTCTGATTTACCACAGTGGCGACAAGGATTTAAAAAGTAATAATGGCTACGTACGGTAAAATAGGAGAATTTGAACCGAATGAAGTAAAATGGGACAATTATATTGAGCCAGCAGAACAGTTTCTTATTGCAAATTATATGGACGATGCTACAAAAAAGTAAGCTATACTGCTTAGTTTGTGTGGATTGAAATTGTATCAACATCTGAGAGGGTTATCTAACAACCAACCTTCAGGGCAAACCTATGGAGAATTAGTGACTCTTATGAAGAATCATATATATCCAGCTCAAGAACCCATACCTAAGCGTTTCAAATTCATTTCACCTGACAGACATCTATCCGAATCTGTTGTACAGTATCATGCTACACTACGCAAATTGAGTGAGCATTGTGACTATGGAAACATTCTTGATGACATGTTAAGAGATCGATTAGTATCCGGGATAAAAAATGAGAAACTACAGCAAAAACTTTTCACCGAAAAAACATTGACTTTCCACCAGAGTCTACGCATAGCATACTCAATGGAATCAGCAGCAAGGTATTCCAAAACAATAACTGGATTAATGGCCTCGAAGACTCAAGACGAAATCAACCAAATGTTGAAAGTAAAGAACACATAAAGAATGTTATCAATATGGGGGAAACCGCCCTACAGCACAAAAGTGTCCTTTCAGAGATGCTGGATATTTCTACTATCACCTGAAAGGACATACCTCACAAGTTTGTCATTTAAAAATAAGTAATGGTGAAAGAACTTCAACAGTGGGAAAACAAGGAGATGTCAATTCACCAGATCGTTGAATTGAAAGAATTTGTGAAAGAAAAGTCAAGCCTGTCATAGAAATTATTAATATCTATTAGAGGAAGAAACAGGAACATGGAAATTGATACTGGTGCATCGTTAAGGGTTACTGGAGAAAATACCTTCAAACAATTGTTTGCCAATTGTGAACAAGTACCTTCTGTCAATTCGAAAAACCATTACCATAGAAATTGTCGAGACACTAGTAGGGTCGATAAATGTAAAAATGGAATAGAAAAACCAAAAGCATATTCTACCACTTACTGTTGTTCCAGGTTTAGCACCCTCGCTGATGGGGGCCAATTGCTTGAAATCTATAAAAATAGACTGGAAGAATCTTTTCCAATTTTTAAATCTGGAAAACGTTGAAGTAAAAAGAATTTTAGTAAAATGCAAAACTGTTTTTAACAACGAACTACAATTGTGCGTGTGGATGATATTTTAGTTAAGGGGAAAGACAATAGATATCAATAGAATCTCTGAATAGGGCAAACTAGAGGAAAAGTATCGTTTTGGTAACCAATATGAAATGGTTCTATATTTGAAAAAAAGTAATCAACGCATTGCATTGACATCAGAAAACTTTCGAAAGATTTGATGTCTGACAAGAGCTTAAAGCACTTGCTGATAGGAAATAATAGTGATATGAAACATGTTTGAAATTTGTAGTTTTGTTTTAAAATTTCGTTTTTTCTTTTATTTACTTTCAAAGGCGTTTGAACCATCATAAATATAGTCCAGTCAACTTATGTCAAAAAATAGGCTGACCCAAAACAAATTGCAAGAGAAATGATTTTTTCTTTTTTTGTCACTTCTATCCATCAGAAATGCAATGTGAAAAGTTTGCTCTGGTTTGCCCATGCAAGCATCAGGTTTTTGGAGTGTTAAGTTGTATCATCCATGTTATGCTTATTTTAACCATGTCGAGGCTTCTTGAAATCCAGATATTTTTGTCCTCCATAACTCGGGAAATATCATTGCAGTAACAATACAACATATTTGTATTGAACATCAATAAAGCACTACATAGTCACATTTATGTATTTTTCAGAGAGTATTAGCTACTATTTTCAGAAGAACGAGCCTGAGACAAATTAGACATTAGGAAAGTAACTTGAAACATTTGATTTTGGCTGCAGGTAGCGTCCATACCTATCTATCATCCGGGTCACTTACCTACTACTGTACATATACATAAGAAATTTTATAACTTTCTAAAATTGTGACTTCAATACTTTATACTTAACCCTATTCCAACTGGGCGCCCTGCCACCTGTAGTTTTTCTATTGTTGCACAAAAACCAAAAGAGATTTTGCCATGAAACTTTGTGACTTTAAAAAAATTTATCTGGCAACATATTCATCAAAAAACATTTTTGTGACCACGCCCATTTTTGCCATGGCAACACTCAAATTACGGCCCTCTATGTCAAATTTCGGGATCATTTTTGGGCAAATCCGAACTTTGGGCTCAAAACTTCTGTAAGTCCAAATGATAACAAAGTACTTCGTTTTACTAGAAAAATAAAAAAAAACCGCACATAAAAAGCTCTTTTGGTTCAATTTTATTGATTCTCCAAAGTTGAAAACCTGAAAATCCGAATTTTCGCAGATAAGTCGTAAAAAATGATGACGCCAGCAAATTTCGATGACATCATAAGATAAATATGGTACCAAAGAATTCAGAATAAGTTGGTCTATTAGTGTACCAAGTTTCAACGCTTTATTGGAAGATTTTAAAGCCATACCGAAAATATTCAAATTTTATCTCTTTTTTTGTCAAACTTTATGTCTATGTTTTCCTGTTCTTTATTTGTTTCATTTCTTTCTATTTTTCTTCCCCCCTACCCTCTTCCTTATTCTAATACGTTACCCTGCTGCAAGTTGCTAATAACTTAAGACTCCTGTATTTTGCAGAATTGGAATTTTAAAGGCTGTAAGGTAGAAGCTAAGGTGGTAAAACCTATATGAGTGAATTACCTACCTCAATATTGACAAGTTTAGCCCATTTCAATTTTCATTTTCATATCTGTTTATTCTAAGAGTCACATTCTGCAATTTACAAGAGCCAAAGGCTACTGCATATTGCGAAATAGGTATTTCAAAGGCTGAATAGGTAATGAGTAGGTGATTTCAACACTTCCCTGAATTAGATTATTGTTCATTGCTCATAAACAAAATAATGTAGTGCAAAGAAACTTGGCTACTTTTCCTAAACTTCATCTGAGAACAAAGCCAGGCTTTTGCAGCTGTCAATAAGAAAATTTTTGGTCCTGTTCAAGAAAAAAGCTTAGTGCTATTGCTGTAATATGAACCCAGGAGATCTATGTAATGAATGACAAACCGGGAACCAAATAAAGGGATCAAAATGGCCTTGAGGAAATTAAAATGGAATCATCTTTTTTCAATTGAACACTATTTAATCATTGGTAACAAGCTTGGCTGGTGTATAAAGAAAAACGATATAGAGAAAGAGAAAACACTAAGCCATTTTTGGCTTAACTTGAGTTATTTAATGCTAATCTTAGTTTCTGCTTTATCTTTTATTGTTTTTCTTTATTTCTTTTTTTTTTTCTTGTTTTTCAGAGGTATCACATAGCGTTTCTTCATTATGATAATACCTCCCTATCTATTAATAAACTAAGATGTGATTTTGTAATAAATTATATACCAAGATGTGATTCAAGATTGGGTACAAGGAAAATTTGTCCCCAGTAAATTACCCCTTATCGGGTTACTTTGCGGAACATGGCCCCTTGGAAAATCGCCTACCAGTGACATTGCTCCTCCCTGGAAGATTGCCGGTATATAACTATTAGAAACTAGTTAGCCTCCGGAAACTTTTTTACCAAAGAATTGCCTTCATTTAACAAAGTTTTGATAATTATCCCATACAAACCCTATTGTTGACTAAGTGTTTATGCATCCTATTTTCTTGTATGCACAAACAGTTAAGTACTCTCTCCTGCCTTCTAACAATCCTTTTTTGGCTAAATACAACACTTCTGGAGATAACTTGACAGGGGGTAATTTTCCAGGTGACAATTTCCTAGGAGAAGTTGTCTTGTAACACAATATTGTCTTAGAGCAATATTCACTTGGTTTTTAATCTTTTTACCAAATATTTTTCATCTGAACGCCATCCTTTTTGGGTCTATCAACGACGTACTGATTTGCATCATGAAAATTTGTTTTCTGAAAAAAGCCTCAGTGAAATTCACTTAGCTGTAGCAGGTTGCTGAATTTTCTGCTAAAATACCGGACTATCTGCTGACTGCGGAGAAAAAAAAATAGATAGATTTTTACCTTTTCATGCAAGATGTGGCGTTGAGTTGAGAGACTGCTTAATTTATAAGATGTCAACGCTTCTTGCTGCTACTGATATAAAATTTTGTTGAGTATTAACTGATTTTATAAAGGTTCCCCATAGGTTTTAATGGCTTCTCCAATTCCTCTTCCAATTTTGGAAGTTTCCTCTCCCCTAGGTATTTGATTCTTCTAGGTTCCCTGCTGTCAGTTGGTTTCTGCAAGGTTCCCCTTGGCTTCCATTAAAGTAGTTAATTTGCAGGAAACTTCGATGTAACTTAGCTGTACCTTTGCTTTCCTAACCTCATTTGGTGAAGTATTATACCAAAGGGTAAGTCACGTCACATAGGCGACATAATAACGTCACTATGACGTCATAGCCGTGGAAAAGCTGGTGGAAAGGTAAATTTTGATTTTTAGGGTTTTTGAAGACGTCATCACTTCAAAGGGGCCTCATATATCACTGAAACAATTTAAATCAATTTAATTCATCAAACTCCACAAGTGTGTGCAATTTTATGGCGATTCATGAAGTTATGTTCATATAGGTTGTTCAAAATTTCTAACAAAGTGGCCCCCTCGGGAAATCCACCATTTTGGCCCAATTTCAAAAAATTTTTGAGTTGAGAGGTAACGTTTTGAAAAGTACCTATAGTTCTACTCCTTTTTCCACTCATTGGATTTAGAGGTCTCTCTGTGGCATCATCAATATTTGCACTTGAAAATTAGAAAAAACGTGACTTTTAGGGGTATATTTTATGCTTTTGGAAACTACTTATGGTACTTTATATTCATGCCAAGTTTCATTTCATTTTGTTGAGTATTAGAGGTTTTAACCAGTGGGGGTAATTTTTAACCCCCTTTCCATCCATCAAAAGACTATCAAAAAAACCCATCCAAAATAGTGTTAAATTACCAAAAATTGCAAAGGCAAATCAGAGCAAACTTTTAGGATATGATTACCTATATATAAAGAGAGAAAAAGAACGTAAAATAATTTCTCTTGCAATTTGTTTTAGGTTCAAAGATATTTTGACTGGACTAATATCCAATAAAAATATCACGCAGTAAAACGTTTTTATTATATACAGGAATCAGACACCTTCTGCAGTATATATTCCGGCTCTCCATCAGAGAAGCGTCAATCTAATTCTCGGAGAGAACTGTATAGTAAGCTATGGTAAGGCATGCAGATTTTAAAAAAACTAAATCCTAGACACCGATCATGACCACAAATAAAAATCAACAGTAGGCAATTGTAGAACTTCTGAAAAACTCAACACCATAGTTAATAAGTATATTGAAAATAACAGTTCCTTACAATGAAGATAAATGACTATCTCCGTAATAATTTTGATCTTCTTTTTTTAAATGAAAATTGAGTTTTTTATTACTTAAATCATTGGGAGTGTAAATGAATTGTGTAATTTTTTTTCTTCAGTTTTGTTAATAAAAAGAGAAAATAGATCTCATGCATGAGCAGAGGCCTGCAGTTTAGCACACCATTTATTTGTTTATTTATTTGTTTATCTACATGGGCTTTTGGGGTAATGGGTAAAATCCACACATCACCCTTCTTTGGTCCTTTATGTCAGTGAAGTCAGTAGATGTCTAATTGGTTCTTATCAGTCTACAGTAAAGTTTTTAGGAGATTATTAAAATACTTATTATCCTAAGACAGCAGCTTGAAGAATATTTGGTCAGCGAAATTTAAGCTTTTCTTTAATGTATCCACAAACTCCCCTGGAACTTACTTTGGATTCAATGATTATTAAAATTTTAGCATTAGTGCAGATTTATAAGAAAGATACGCTTTACATATACACCCTTTTTAATCTAATAATATCAAGACTATAACTTGAGATCTGTTCCACGATTGTTTAATTGTAGAACTGATACTTTTAAGTCATCCTTCTTTCCTTACACAATGAAAGAATGGAATAAATTAGATC
>JANSTP010109784.1:0-13074 GCA_025330745.1 Cladonema radiatum | reverse complement strand
TAAACAAATAAATACAAAACCTATGAAAGAAATAACTAGGTAGGAGTTGGTGACAGGGATGACACAAAACAAGTGCAGAAGACCTGATTTCCATTGTGGCCCCAGGAAAAACTTCAAAAAGCCGAAAAATAAAAAATAAAATGAAATCAAAATGAAATAAATAAAAACAAATGAATGAAAACTTGTAATTAAAAAAGTAATTGATAATAATAATCATAACAATAATAATAATCATAATAATAATAATAGTAGCAGTAGTAGTAAATAAAAGTAAATAAAAATAATAAATTAGTGCGTTATTTTCGACAAAAGATGTCAGCCTCTTTATTTTTATTAACGGTGAAGAAATGCTTTTTCTAGGCATGTTTGAAACTATTTACTGTTTTGTTTTCCTTTAAGGTTTTATCTAGATCGTTCCAGTAGAAAGGTCCTAGATAGGAAAGACTGCTTTGCCCATAATTAGTTTTAAAAGATGGTAAACTCAGCTTGAGGTAAGATCTCCTAGTTTCTTTTCGAATATTTTGGGGATTAAAAATCTCATTTAAGTATTCGGGCAACTGACCTTTAAAAAACTTGAAAACACTTACATTAATTATCTGTGTAAATCTGTCTTTAACAGGGAGCCAGTTAATTCTTTCAAATTTTTCAAAATCTGGATGCTCTCTTTTATCAAGCTGTAAACATTTATTCTGAGCAGATTGAAGAATTTTATGAAGGTTAGAATTCAAATTTGGGTGCCAAGCTGAACAGGCATAGTCAAAATGTGGTTGAATTAGTGAGTTGCAAAGCAGTCTTTTCAAGTATGGCGAGAGAAATTTTTGTTTTCTGTATAGAAAAGATAATCTTGAATTAATTTTCTTTAAGACACTTAGGGCAATCGATTTCCCACTTAGATTATCATCCAAAATGCAGCCAAGATATGTTACTTGACTGCCCTTTTGTTTGACAAGAAATTATAATATTCTATTGTCCTTTTGTTTAGGTATCCCGCGAGAAAACCACCAGAACCTGTGTACAAAAGTACAAGTAGCACAAATTTTTTTGCAAGTAAAAAGGTTTTCTTTTACCCATCTTCTAGTTTTTTATGCATTTTTCATCATCCATGGGAAAGAAAACAAATGTATAAATTTAAGTATTTGTTATAATAACAAATGTCATAAAAATAAATAATTTAAGTCAAGTACTGCCACTGTAGTTTATAGACAGTCAGTACAGCGTTCTAGTAATTACAGAAAGTACAAACAGCAATTAGATGGTTGTTTTTGACATGAGTAGTTCACTTGGAGAATCTTAAGATTTTAACTTTTTTGTAGTTTTTTTTGTAGTTTTCGTTCTGCAATAATTTAGGTACTCAAATTGTTCTGGACAATGTGGTTAATGCTAATGATGCAGATTTTTAGAATCAATATGCTGCAACATCAAGTGAATTAGATCTCCTTCCTTTTGATCAATATATGGAGATGGCTTTATTTTTGGCTGCTGAAAGAAACGTGTTTAACATTGTGAAATGTCTTATTAAAACTTATCATGTTGATGTTAATACAAGGAACCATAATAATGACACTGCTCTCCATATAGCTGCTTTGTTTAATTGCATTGAAACTGCTGAAGTCCTTATCAAAAGCCAAGCTGATATAAATTTTTTTGACAATCGAGGTAATACTCCATTGCGTTTTGCTTCATATAAATGTCATTCAGACATGGTAAGCATTTTATTAATGAATAATGCATGCACGAATGCTATTAATGAATATGATGTTACACCTCTTCTATCAGCTGTGGATAAAGGTTGTGTTGATATTGTCCGATTGCTAATAAATGTTAAAGCTGATGTCAATTTGCAGAATAAAAAAGGTAATATAAGCCTTCACATAGCTGTTGAGAGATGGAATCAAAAAATTGTTGAAATGTTAACTGAAAGTAAAGCTGATGTTAATATAAAGAATGAAAGTGGCGACATACCATTACACATTGCCTCAGTTAAAGGTTATGCAAACATTATTAAGATATTAATAACTTACAAAGCCGAATTGTGCTTGTAACACACCACTTCATCTGGCTTCATCAAAAGGCCATGGGGTTGTTGTTGCAATGTTAGACAGATTTCAAAGGCAATACAGCCACTCATGAAGCTTTACTTGGAGGTTAATTCCCGACATTCAAAATGCTTATTGATGGTGGTGGTGATGTTGATGCAAAAAATAAGGTTGGAGATTCACTTCTTCATATGGTATCAATCGAAGGTCATGAAAACATTGTTAAATTTTTAGTAAGCAGAAAGGCTGAAATTAATATCAAAGATTCAATTGGTAATACATCTCTTGATAAAGCTTTATATGCTGGTCACGAAGATATTGTCAAGTTTTTGATGAATTGGCCAGGATATCAACATTAGAAACGACACTGGTGAAACTGCTTTAGATATCACTTCTGTTAATTGTCTTAAGAATACTGTGAAACATTTGTTAGGTAAGCAAGATGATGCCAACTATGAAGACTGTTGATGATACACTCATACTTTTAGATTTCTACATTGGTCCTGAGTATTGCTATTTAGTAAACGAATAGTCTGGTGTTAAAAAAATATAATACAACTCTTTTTTTTCTAGAAAATTTTCAATATTATTGTTAATTTCCTATAAATCTTTTCAGCAAATAATCCCTTTGTCTAATAGTTGATATTGTTTTCATAAAAAGATAGCAGCTCTTTTGTAAAAGCTTTATTATCGAAGTTTTTGGGAAAAAGGAATTATTTTAGTGTATGTGTTCCTTTTCAAGATTTTCTTCTTTTCAAAATTTTTGTGGCTCAAGATAGACAATTCTCGCTAGATAGTTTCTTACTAAATTTTTGTGTAGTATCTCAGTTCAGAATAATGGTTTTATGTTTTGTATGTTTTTGGTAAGATGCACATATTTTTAAAAAGTCTTTAAATTTATTTTTTGTAAATATTAATTAAATTTGCCTTTTATTATCCCTACATTTTAATCTCTTTTTTGCAGTTTTTTGAATATTGGTTTGTCAAAATAACTCATTGTTTCTTATTGACATAAAAATCACAAAATGATATAACTGACCTCAGTTACCTAGTTATGAATCATATATTGTATTTTCTTTTACGTTCAATTGCTGGCCTTAATTTGATTTATGCGATCCAGATTTTGATAAATTCATCTTCAGTATTATTATTGTTTTTGAAAAAATATTTCCTTTTCTGTTTCTTTTATTGCTGGTCAAATAAAAGTTTTAAGTTTTTATGTCATTTTGAAGGTTTTCGTTTTCATAGTTGTTTTGAATTTAGAATTACTGCCATTTATCGATATAAATTTTTTTTATATGACATAGAATTATTTTTAATGTCCATTTCTTTTATCATTTCTTATGAATATAGGTCTTTGTTGTTATAAACTAATTTAGTTTTTTCTTTTTCTTTTTTATTTTTGAGCTAAGATTACATTTTGTTTTTAACAAACAAAAAGAAGAGCAGAAACATAAAGGGGAGTGCTATTTTGATGCTTAAGTTAATTTTAAATACACCGTCATGATTAACTAAGCTTTTACAGAATTTATCTTTTTTTTCCTTCATAGTTTGATTATAACTAGTTAAGATTCATAAGATAAAATTTAGAAGATAAGATTTAGTATCAGCTTTCATTTTCATCAATTTTCATGGATTTAGTGAATCCTTTTATTATGATTTTTATTGCTTGGATAAAAGTAACGAATTTTTTAATTTTATTTCTTATATGTTTCGGAGATTCGTTCTCCATCATCAGGGAAGACTTTACAATTATAAACGAATGAAAATGAATGAGCTAAACAGAGAAGGAAACAAAATGATGAAATAGCTGCTTATTGAGGGAGGGCTTCTCCCAATCAACATATAAACCTCCATAATTTGCAAATCTTTTTGACTTCTCGCTTGATCTAAAATAAAAAACAAAGCTTGTCGGCAGTATGTTTAGTCTTATCTAAATGTTTGTAGATATGCGAATTCTTGTCTGTTTTTAAATGCTTGTGAACTCTATTGCCAAGATGTCCAGAAGATTCTCCAATATAAGAGGCATTACAGTCTCTACAAACAAACTTCTAAATTATTTTGGATTTGGAGAAAGCATCTAATTTGTCTTTGCTCGAAAACAAAGAGCCAATTTTAAAAGAGGTGAAGACGATTTTGATTGAAATTGGTTTGCATAATTTAGATGTAATTTTTGATAGTTGCTTCTCTACAATTTTTGAATCTTTTCCTACATATGGCAGTTTGAAAAAACCATCTGCCAGTTTTTGGTCTTGTTTGGCTATACCTAAGACCTGTTTGTTGAGATGGTTTTCAATATGTTTATGAATAAATAATTTAGGGTATTATTTCTTCATGAGGACTAGAGGTGGGAGCCGAATACCCGAAGGCCAAATTTTTGCCAAATATTTGGTAAATTTCACTTAGCTGAACGGAAGCCGAATTTTTATCTGAACGTGAGAAAATTTGGCCTTCAAGGGAATACTTTACATTCATTAATAGTTTTGATTGGAAATATGAAAAAAAATTGTTGAATGGATATAAAATATCATATTTCTTTCTATATATATCAAATGAAAAGCCTTCACTCAAAATTAAACTTTATTTCCCTTTTGAGCAAAAAACTTTTTCTACAGAAAAAATATCTTACTTAACTATTTGACATATGTAATTAGCCAAAGCCAAAACCGAAGCCGAATTTGGCTTTATAAATTCTGCCAAAGCTGGAGCCAAAGCTGAACTTAAAAAACTGGATTTTTCCCATCTCTAATGAGGACATCAGACATGAATTTTAAATCCGTGTCAATACCTTTCCAATTGTTGTTTATCTTATATATACGATCAATTTAAGTTTTCACAAGACCATTTTTATAGCATTTGGGTGTAAAGCTGTTAAAGTTTGTGTATAGTCCAGGGAACATTTTTTTTTTTTGTGAAATACTGAAGACGTTTAAGAGAACATCTAGAAATGATAGTTGCCTGTAGTTTTCATACTCAATGGTAAATTTTATGTTGTTATGTCTGCTATTCAAATCAGCAAGAAAATCATCAGCCTCGTTTTGATTGTTAAAAACAGCAAATATGTCATCGACATAATGTGTGCATATAAAAAGGTTTTGCTTTTCGATATCCTGATAGCCATTTATTTTCCATAGTTCCCATAAACAAATCTGCATTTTCATTCTTTTTTCTTTTCTGTTCAACATTGCGTATTAACTTTTAAGTTACGTTTTATGTTAGGTATATGACCTCATATTGTAGAGATAATGTTTGAGATACCATTGTGTTGTGATTTCCATTATAAAAAGCTAACATTTATAATTGTAAAGTCTTCCCTGATGATGGAGAACGAATCTCTGAAACATGTAGGAAATAATATTAAAAAATTCGTTATTTTTATCCAAGCCATATTACTTTTTGTGCTTCAAAGACAATTTGGATAATTTTTATTGTTTTCTGCAGAGTTACCCTTGATGTCACGGTAATAGAGGCAGTCATAGAAAATTCAGTGACAATGTCCTCCACTGAAACTTCACTTAGAGCATATATTCACTTGAAGTTTTGATAAAATGATTGAATTAAAAATTTTAATTTCAACTCATGATTTTTCTCGTGAACCATGAACATTTTTTTCTTGAAGTAAATCTTTGAATTGCACTTTGCTTTTAGTAGATATTATTATTTGCAATTTATCAAAATTATGATTAACAAAACTTTACCAGTGGAAAAAGCATCTACAAACTGTCAAATGTAGTGATGAAAGTAAACCAGAAAGAATTTAGTGCAAATCCATTTATAATGGGCATCGTGACATGACATGACTTGTACTGAGTGGATATGAAAGAAGTAAGTCTTAACTTTTTTATATTCTGTTGGTCTTGTTTGATAAAAAATCTTTTATGCCGCTAATGATATACCAATTCTTTTACTTAAATTTGCAAAAATAGTGAAAAAGTAGTAAATCACACTTACAACACCTGTTAATATTTTTCCCTGAAAACATTTTATTGTTGCATACTTTTTTCTCATAATATAAGGGTTAATTCCATAAAATATTTGTCTAGAAAAAACATTTTGTTCAAAAAGTTTTGCTTATTTCCTTTCCCTTCGCTGAATGTAAATAACCTGATTAATTTTCTCAGGAACACAAAGAAAAGACAAAAGATTGACATGTAGTATGGTTGTGTTAGCCATTTTGTAAACTAAGAGTTAGAATGTGCATATGATCTACGAAAAATTTTCAAAGTCCTAATGTCTGTGTGACGGACAGTAGAGCTTTTATGTCATCATCAATATACCCATCTTTTATGTTTTCTGAATGCCATCTGCCATGTTTTTTGAACAAGCAGTCCGAAGTCTCGTTGTTTGCTGCAGATCTGCTCCCCCTGATCGAAAACTATGAAAATTTAGGTTTTTATCTGAAAGGCTAGCCTTTGAGGTAGATCTTACAAGGTTATCTCTAGCTGCTGTGTACAAAATCAGTTTGTTATCAGTGCCGTAGCTACCGTACCTACCGTAGCAGTGCCGTAATTTCATCTGGGGGGCACCAATGTTGCCCACCATGGTTGGGCGACAGAGAAAGTTTTGAATTTTGAAGTCTCTAAAACGGCTATTTTGAGCTATTTTAGATAGTGAAGGATAGTAGGGAACTTTCCAAATAGAAGCATGATTTTATACAAATAACGATGAAAACCCTAAAAATATGATAAGTTTAATGATTATATTATTTAATGATGCGAGTTTATTGACTACAGGGGCCACGACACAGATTTTTGATTGGAGGGGCCATATGTTAAGTATCAGAGGAGGCCCCACCATGGTTGGGGCCGACAGGAAAAATTTTGAATTTTCAGTACTCTAGACTGCCTAATACGAGCTTTTTTTGATTAAATATGATTTGTTTATAGGTGTTTACATAAGCGATGTGAAATAATGTAGCATTATCTTAAGCCCATTTTTCTTGATAAAAGCATATTCTTGTTTTGAAACACAAAAAAATGAAACACTATGTTCCCAGATGTGAAAAATTGGGCTTTGTATGAGGTTATTCAGCCGTTAAAACCTGCCAATCTTATTAAACAGTCATCAATTGGAAGTGTTTTGCTGGTGCAAAGCAGATTGAGTTCTCAACTACTTTCTTACTGCTTAAAAAATATGATTGGTTAACAAATTATTGGGGGGGGGCATGGCCCCCCTGGCCCCCCTGGTGTTGTGGCCCCTGAAGAGCAAGAGAAGTAGAAGTGGAAGCTGAAACTTCACGTGAAATAGGGAAATATTATATATGCTGACCATCCAATTTTGATCAAATCTTTAAGGTGCCTTTGTTTGAGATTTAATTAATTTTTTTTTAAATTTCAACCTAATCATACTTCAAAGAAGGGAAAAAGAAAAGAATAAGGAACAAACTGATAGTTATATTTGAAGGGTCAATGCGTTTATACTATATGAATTGCACTGAAGACCAGTAAATGGGTGTATTGGAAAATCCGGAATCCAGGCTGGAAATAAGACTGTTTGATCATCTAATCATTTAAACATACTATGTTTTTCTGCACTCCGTTCCCTAGACTAGCGTCATCCATCCTTGACAAATCGAGAAAAAGGAAAACCGCTAACTAAAGGAATCGCATATTTGTCGTAGGAGAGTAGAGCATATAGTGATTAGACCTAGGGATCCATATACCAGTAACGTATTCCTTAGAACACCTAGAATGTTTTTTGTAAAGAACAACTAGATTAAGCGTGAAGAGAAACGTTTTAGCTAAGGTTTAGTACAACAAAGCTTTGTCACAACTTTTCCGAAAAATTGTCAAAAGTATTTCTTAAAAAGATTTTGTTTGAATTATAGAGACATTCGAATAGTAGAAAGTCTTTCTTATTCGAATTTTCAGGTTTGGAGGGTGATTATTCGAATTGCAGAGAGAAATTGGAAGTCCTTTTCTCTAATTCCAACAAAGCTTTATACTTTTTCTACAGCTTTTGACCGTCCTAAATGGGATCGTTTAGCCATTTTAGACGATGAATATATTGTGGTTTATCAAAATTCACAGATGAGATGACTTTTGAACAGAAATTTAAATTTCAGAAAGAAAGTTCTAAGTAAGTAAGTATATTTCGTTACCATATTATGTACAATTAAAAACTATAAAATAGACAAAAGAAAATATATAGTATAATATATACACACAATTTAAAAAAGAGAGTTGAAAAGAGTATGGTAACAGGGATAACACAAAACAAAGCTTAAGCCCGATTTCCATTGTGGTCCTTTAGGTAAGATGAGGCAAAAACATATTAGTAGCTAGTAATAATGATACAGTGGCAATGAAGTGGCAATGATTAGTTTGCAGTCCAAAAGTCACAAGAAATTTTCTGAGGGAACCTTGAAATTTGTTTGAATTATAGAGGTTTTTGAATTACAGGGATTTACAGTTTTCGAATTACAGGGATCCAAATTACAGAAAGTGAATTGTAAGAGCTTCTGAATGAAAACTGATTGATTATGACTTAGAGTTCGTTCGAATAATAGAAAGATTCGAAAAATAGAGTCAAATTAGAAAGAGTCAACTGTATAGGGCAGGGTTTTTGGAGCCAGTGTTTGAGATTGATTATTAATGTTAAATACCTAAGAACGTTTGTCAAACAATTCAATGTTGATAAATTTACTCCTTTCTCTATAGTCACCTTTCTTTTTAAAATAGGCACATTCTGAAAAATCAAATTTTTGTCAAATTCTGGCACGTGCCCCCCCAGCCCCTTGGTAGCTACGGCACTGGTTATGGGAACTCAACATTTGGATACCCCCTAGAATAACTACTGTTCTGAAAATGAAAGCATCACTGTGGTGTTTTAAATTTGCATTATCAAGGTACCTTTGGAGGATCTTAACAGGTCAATATTCCGACTCAACCTTTGATATGTAAACCTTAGAACCATTTCGAAATTGATCTGTTTTAGATCTTTCAAGAGATATAAAAAGATGTGATTTTTTGAATACAACATTTTTCATGTGGATATTAGAAACTTCATCAAACCTTAAGAAACCGCAGAATGATAAAATAATTATAGTGGCTGTTCTTAATTCCATAAGTGTTGATAGGCTATTCTTAATGTTTAGTGCGTCCAATATGAGTTTATGATTCATGTATTGTAGTAGCGTTTCTCTTATCAACTCTCCTGGTTTCAGAAACTTTGCGTTTCGCTACCTCAGGGATATTTTTCATAAAATTTGATGCACAAGGATCATCTTTGTCAAATGCTGTATGATAGAACTTTATTGCATAAAAAGCACCCTCTATTGAGGATAAACTCTTACTTTCCTCAGCTAGCGATTGAATATACATAGCTACATGTAAAAAATTACTTCGGAAAGAAGTAAACTTATATTTATCTGCCCATTGAATCCATGGTTTGAACTCATTTTGATACTTGGTCATAGTATTTTTTGCACAGCATTCTGTGTAGGATGAATTAAGTTTTTCAGATAATACCTGTATTTCAGCATCGTTGGGCAGCTGTCCGGGGGAATTGATGAAGTCAGCTGTCATATCTATAAAGAGAATAAATAAAAACTTGCAACTTTCCATTGTCAATAGTTAATAATTTTATTCAATTCCCTTGAATAAAATCAAAGATGTTCATATAGCTGAAAGTATTTAGTATACGCCCTTTCTTGGCGTGCCAAATTAAAAGCATGTTGTTAAATACAATATTCCATAGCTGCAAGTATTTCCTTTACGCCCTTTCTGGGTGTGCAACATTGATAAAAAACAAATTCTAACAGTAAATAAGAATGGACAGTAGCTGAAGGTACTTCTCATACGCCCTTTCTTAGCGTACAATATTAAGCGTTTGTGTCTTGACACAATAATCGATAGCTGAAGTATTCATTATACGCCCTTTCTTAGCGTGAACACAAAGAATAAACATTTAGTAATCAATACTGTAGATCAAAATACAAAACTATTGACAATTATTTTATTTATTTATTCATTCTTTTTTTTTCTGTATTTATTTATTTATTTTTTAAATTTTTATTTACTTATTTATTTATTTATTTTTTTATTTTTTTATTTTATTATTTTTTTTTTGAGACTTTCAAAATTCCAAAAGAAGGGCTATAATAGGACTTTTGAATCGGTCTGAGCCTAGAGCGATTCTTTATTATTTTCGATTTTTAACAGTGTTTATGGAATTTTCTATAAATGAACCAAAAAGGTTGAGAAACCCATAGCAGAGCTATCAAAATCCCTTTTGCTTTACAAAGTAAAAGATGATGGATGGTTTTAATTAGAAGTTGGGTTGGTGGAACAAGGAGGTTGAAATCTCTACTCCAGTCTGCTGAAAAACAGTGTACAGTTTCTGTGCCAGGACACCAAAACCAGGAATTAAAACGAAGGCATTTTTTTTTATTATCATCTGCGAACCGATCTATTGAGCATGCTCCCGGACATTTTTGAAAAAGGATAGGAATAAGTTTAGATGTGGTTTGCCAATCATCATAATTGATAAATCTGGACAGCTTGTCAGCGTTACAGTTTTTGTCTCTGGGAATCCAATTTGTGTTTAAACAAATAGAGTTATTTTTACATATATCACAAATATTTTCAGCAAGCTTTTGAAGTTCAGGTTTATTACTGCCTTTCTTAACAATTATGGTGGTTGCATAATTGTCTGTTTTCAATAGTATATTTTTGTATTTAAGTACAGGCAAAAAAGATTGCAAGCCTTAAAAAATAGCAAAAACCTCTCTCCATGTTGAGCTTTTTGTTTGCTCTTTATCAGTTAATGCACAAAAACTTTCAACTTTTTGTTCATTAAAGGGATTCGGAGGTGAAAATATAAGTTGGGTTTATATGAAAGAGGAGAAAAAATGATGAGCATCAGTTTTTATTTCATCTCGATCTGACTTTTGGTTCTCAAGATATTTGAGTTTAAAGATTTGTCACTTAGGGAATTTCCCTAAAAAGTTGAAGAATTTGTGATGTCATATAGTGTATAGAAAAATTGCCCCAATCTTTAATGTTGAATATCTCTGGTTCTAGTGTAATTTCATGCATGAAAATTTATATACAATTTGTACACATTAAGAAAATATCAAAAAAAAAAGTTTTTTTCAAAAATAATTTTTTCTTCACTAGTTCCAGGCCCTTTTTGTTTTAGGTTCAGGCTCAATATCTACCCAGCAAAGCTTTTTTTCAGCAAATGAATTCTTTTTTTGAGTTCTGAATTTTTCGAAGAACTTTAAAAGTAAAAAATGATTTTAAAAGATATTTTCAAAAGCTCTAAATCGAGGACAGCATGATTTTCAAAAGGGGCCTGGGACTAGTGACCCAAAGCTTTTTTATCAAAGAATTTATTGCAGAAGAGGTGTAATACACATCTACTTTCTATATGAAAGTTTTTAATTCGATAGCACTACTATAACCTGAGATATTTAGAATTTAAGATCAGGGCAATTTTTCTATACACTACATGACATCGCAAATTCTTCACCTATTTAGGGAAATTCCCTAGGTGACAAATCTTTAAACTCAAATATCTTGAGAACCAAAAGTCGGATTGAGATGAAATAAAAACTGGTGGTCATCATTTTTCTCCTCTTTCATATTATGAACTCAACTTATATTTTCACCTCAGAATCCCTTTAAATTCCTTTGGGCTGTTATTATTTAAATAATATTAAAATTGATTTAGATTTCATTAATTATTTTTTTAAGGAAAATAGCATTCTTTTTAAGATATTATCATCTTACAGAAGCAACGAAATGAAGTGTTAATAGACAATGTAAAGTGAAGTTTTTGCTCTTAAATCCAAAGATAGGAATTTTATGATGTAATATTTATTTTGTTTTTATGTATTTGAGTCGCATAGATTCACAAAATATTTTCTGTATATATAATTATCATACTTTGCATATTTATTTTATTTTATTTTACTTTTCATGATATTACTTTGTTAATATTTTTATTTAAATAAACAGTTATTACAATCTATGTAACAGGGAGCCAGAAGATGACCTAAAATAGTCTTGTCACTAGAACCAAAAACATTGCTTTCTAAAAAATTTAGAAAGAAGAGTGTTTATATCGATTTCTATTATATAAAAAAAGCTATGTTTTAGAAGCTCAGATATTTTCACTAAGTTTTGTTTTTTCAAAAGGATTTCGAAACAGTTTCAACCGGTAGGGTTAATCAATACTCCTTTAGCTTGACTTTGAGCACAGGAAAATAATCAAATTCAGAAATGTCTTTGCCATGAACTATGAGGTTATTCCAGAGATAAGGACGACAGCAAATGTGGCAGATGAGGACCAGGAGCAAATGTGCTGCCCATCCCAGTTGCATCTTTCTTACTTTTACATATTATTTCTCACATTAACTTCCATGAACAATTCTTTTATCATTGTTACTGAGCTGCTATACTTAGTGAATAACAGATAATGAAATAAAAGAAATTGTACACTTCATCCAAGTTTCATAAAAAAATATTAATTGCAGTTAAAAAAAATTCCAAGATGCTCAATATCTGCCTGATGATAGGTTCATTTGTGAGTTGAAGATCTTTAAATCCTCAAATTGAACTACTTTCTGAATTGAAGTAGAGTTACAGACCTTTGAATCCTCAGAAAATCACTTTCTGAATTGACGGAGAGTCACAGATTTTTGAATCCTCAGAAAGTCACTTTCTGAATTGACGTAAAGTCAAGGATCTTTGAATCCTCAGAAAATCACTTTCTGAATTGACGTAGAGTTACTGATCATTGAATCCTAAGAAAATCACTTTTTAAATCGACGAAGAGTTACAGACCTTTGAATCCTCAGAAAATTACTTCCAGTCTCTGTTTGTCTGAGAGTATCTAGCTTGCCAATTGGTTAATTGAAAATTAAATTAGAAAAAAAAAATCTTATTCAGTATCTCTTGTAATATTGGTCCAGTGGCTTATGTTGTATTTTTCGGTCAAGGTCGGAGTTCCATGTTAAAATTGTTTTGATGGTCGCTTCTTAAGGGAAATTTATCGAGGATTTCAAAAAATTTGGGTAGAATATCTGAAAATT